>RJWJ010037558.1:0-15417 GCA_004363605.1 Indri indri
CCTTCTTTTCTGTTTTCCATCCATGCTGCATTTCATTGCACTTGCCTTCTTCTTTTTCCATTTTTTTATTGTTGAAATACACATAACATAAAATTTACCATCTCAACCATTTTAAAGTGTACAGTTGAGTGGTATCAAATGCATAACGCAAATGCACAATGTGTGCAACCATCACAACCACTCATCTCTAGAACTCTTTTCATCTTGCAAAACCGAAACCATGTCCTCATTAAGCATTACCTCCCGTTCCTCCCTCCCTCAGCCCCAGGCCACCACCATTCCACTTTCTGTGGCTATGATGTTGGCTACCTTAGGTAGCTCATATAAAGTGGAATCATAATGCCATGAAGCTCTGAGCCCTGGGCCCAGAAAGTTCCGGGGGCTTGACCCGGCCCATGGAAGCTTCCAGTGTCTGTGCTCCATAAATCAGTACAGCACTTTTCTCAGTGTTGTTTGCCTTCCCCAGCACTTACCATTTGGCAGGACGACAGGCAGAGTGTGCAGATTGCAAAGCAAGCATTGTTCGTGCCAGCGCATTTAGGGTAATGCGGCCACAGCTGAGGGCCTGAGCAGCCGCTCCGCAGTGACCTGGGATAGCCCTTGATGTGGCTTTGACATTTGCTGCAGCCCTGGCATGTACTCTGGTGAGAAAGGGCTGCTGGCAGGTTTAGCTGGCGTCTGGGTTTTCTTGGGTTTAGGGAGGGTTGGGGGCCTTGGGTGGCCAGATCTGGGGGGCTCATCACTGCAGTGGAGAGTCTGCAGAGCTTGGTGGTTTACAAACATGCTCGCGTCTTACGCATTGCTGCTGCCCTTATCCTGCGGGTGGGCACCCAGGCGCTGCCTTATCTGCCAGAATGCTCCACGCGAGAGAGTCTTGACTTCTCTCCCTAGTGCAGTTCGCCTCTGTGTTTGTCTGGACTTCCATAGGGGATGATGTGGATTAATGCAATACTAATACTAGCTACTGTTTTTCACCTGCCTACTTAGAGGTAGGCACTTTACGTGTATTTATTATTGCATCTCTAAAACTCTTGAGAGCTTAGTTCAGGATTTTTATCTTCACTTTGCAGATTTGGAAGAGGCTTGGAAAAGTTGAGGGGCTGTCTCAGGTACACACAGCTAGTAGACAGGAGAGGCAGGATTGTCACCAGGTGTGTCTGCCTCTTTCCCCTCCCCCTGGGCGGCAGGAACCCACTATGATTGTCATGGACCCTGACTACTTTTGCCTCTGTGCACCCCTTCTTCCACCAAAAATATTAAAAGTTATATTTTATAGCTAGTTGATATAAATATGAATATAAGCCAGCTAGACATATTCATATTTTTTTTCTACTGATGTTAAAAGAAATGAAAACATTTCATGGACCCCTAAACGTGTCATGATCCTTAGGTACTGTGGCTAGGGGGAAAGCCAGGCCTGCTGGGCTGCCTGTGCTTTGGGGGATAGAGTTGGTGTCCTGAAGAAGGTGGTGGGAGAGGGGGAGAGTGCCTCGCTCAAGTGACTCTTCCTCCTTTCTGCCCGACAGTGCTGGTGGCCTCAGTTTACCCCCGAAAGCCTCAGGCCGTGGAGCGGCATGTCCTTCCTATCCTCTGGTATTTCCTGAACAACAGGAATGGCATCCTGTCTGGGCACGGTGGGGATGCCCGCACGGTGGTGCGCCGGCTGTCCAGGAGCCTCCAGGAGCACATGGGCTCCCGCCTGCAGGACTTGGCCGCTGGCCAGCCAAAGCACGTCCTCAGAACCCTGCAGGAACTCTTAGACGTGGAATCCCCAGGAGGCAGCCACAAGGCCACCGACACAGGGGTGGCACCTGACAGCAAGACAACTGGCAGCTCACACCTCTTTCAGCTGGATTAAAGACGGACTTGAAATGGACAATTATTGCTTTTTTATCTTATTTTTATGATGGAATCATCTGCTGGTCTACTTTCCCCCTTAGAGTTCAGATGTATTTTGCGGTAGAAATAAAAGAATTACTTATTTTTCTAAGGTTTTATTATCTTGTACTTTCTTTAACCTCAGAGAATTTTCCAGTAACTAGGTTTGTGACAAAACAAAACAAAACACGACGGCAGCAAAACCGTTGCAGATGATGCTGAGAGAAAGGGTTAGGAGGAAAAGGGTGGCACAGACCGGTGTGGTGTAGCCCATTTGGGGGTGTAGGCCCCCATCTGCGAGCAGCCGGACAAGCCCTCCTGAGGCCCAGAGGCCCCGAGGTGGGCATTTGGATCCAGTCCCTTTGATACTGGCTGAGTGGAGGTGAGCATGACAACATCTCCAGGGACGTCAGGCTGCTGCCCTGCAAAAGCTTCGGCGCAGCGTCGGCTGGTCCTGTGGGAATCTTGCAATGAGATCTGCCCAGCTCATCAAAAGGCAAAGCAATGTGACTCCTGCAGCACCCAGCCTTCTCTAGAAGCTGATGTTCTGGAAAGCTCTGGAGACGTCTACAGGGTGCTTCCCACTTGAAACACGGCAAATGTAAACCGGTAGAGCATAAAGCGCTACACGGTATACAGATGTCACATGGAATCTCTGTGTGGGCGGCACGGGCCAGGGCCTGGGGAAGCCGAGAAAGTGTTGGCTGCTGGCAGAGAAGCCAGTGGCATGGGGTCCTGGCCATGGGATTGGGGGACGTCTGGGGCTCAGGCTCTGGACACAGTAGGGGTGGCTTTGGCCGAGGCCAGCGGCAGGTTAACAGTGGTGTGACCAGAAAGAATCAGAGCTCAGGTCAGTACCTCAGATACACAGGTGCGGCAGGCCTGGTGAGGGGAAGGCAGCCCCCCCAGCCCTTGCCAAAAAGCCCAGCCCGCAGCCATGCTCGGGGCAGATCCAATCACCAGGTCCTGAAGCCCCACCCTCCTGCTGGCAAGTTTTCCAGCAGCCACGCACCCCCTCCCCCAAGCAGAACCCCTCTCCACTGGCACCTGGCCCCACATCTAACACCAGTTCTGAAGTGGAAGATTGGAAAATTCCACTACCAGGCTTTTTCCCTGCGATCCTTACCTGGCCCCTCCTCCCCTGCGACCTTGCCCTCATAAATCACCTGTAGCAATTAGTGTACCAGGCTGTAAAGTGGCTCAGGACCCTGCCTCACTAAAATTAACCGTGTTGTAGCCGTGCCCCTCCTCCTTCGGCAGAGTGTATACAAGACTGCAATGCTCTTTGGTGCTTAGAATTTGGGGAGAGCAAATTCCCCTCTGGGCCAATTGCTGGCTGGCACATAAAACCTGTTTTGCCAAAATCTCTGTGTGTGTCTCTCGGTCTATTCTCGGTCAGCCCTGCCGTGACAGTTCCACATCCTTGTTCTGCCAGTCTCCTGGGGAGTGTGGCTCTGGAAGCCCGAGAACCTACTCACTTATATGGTTCCCGTGGCTGCGGAAGCCACTTTTCCGTCTTGCCTGTTGCCAAGTGTAACTAAGCCGGCCCCTCCCTAAGCCCTGGGGTGGGGTTGGGCGTTGGGAAGTCGTCCTGGGACTTGGGCTTTTCAAAGGCGGCTTAAGTGTGACTCTGGGTAATTCCAGCCCCATGAGAGCTGCTTCTCACCTAATTGTGACCCCAACAGGGGCTTCTCCAACCACCTTGCTCTTTGTTGATTCTGACTAAACCAGGTTAAAGGCCTGCTAGACAGGGAGCCATCCAAAAATGCCCAGGTGGCTGATATTAAATGTTTCTTAAAGTTTTGCACAATTTAATTAATTGTGTTTGCCTGTCATCTGAGCGATTTTTTTTTTTTTGGTTCAGTTGGAAGACTTGCACTTTCTGCTTGTTAATATGCTAGAATGTATCAGAATATTTCAGGATTTTTCAGCATTTTTGAGAACTGCCAGAGCCCAGGAACACAGAGTCTGGCATGGATTTTGAAGGCAGAAATTAAGCTCAACTGCACTGAACTGTCTCCCTGTCTTCCACGCTGGTCCTCACACGCGAAGCTGTCTGTCCCCTGGGATCTACACCCACCCTTGTGGGTGGAAGTGCTGAAGACAGCTGGAAACAGTGGAAAAGTGAAGAACCAATCTTTGCACCCCTCCATTTTCCTGCATTATTTTGGGTTTTACTCTAGTCCCAGAGCTCTGCCGGCCACAGCCCCAGGTGCTGCAGGGGAGGGTGGACCGTGGGGAAGTTCAGTCTCAGGAGATTTCCCCACATCATTGCCTTTAAAGCAAAGGGAAGACAGCATGTTAGTGACTGGTCCTGGGCCTTCTGGGACAACCAGCAGGCAGCTCAGGGGAGGCCGGGCAGGGGAAACGCAGACGGTGCGCAGGGGTGCGGGCGTGGGGGGCGGGGTGTGATCTCTCCTCTCCAGCGGGAGAGTCACGGACTAAAGACTTGTCTGAGAACTGAAACCGCCAGGACTTCCTTTCACATCAAGGGGAATTTTTGAGATTTTAAGGAACTATTTTCAGTAGGTCCCACCTTTTGCCTTGTTTTCTCTTTCTTTCATTATCTCCCACCTTCTGAGATAGTAAATGTGCTTCAGAATCACCTGGGAGATTTAAAAAATATAAAAATGCTGGGATCCAGAGCCCTTCCCCAGGGATTTTGAGTCAATTGGTCTGGGGTGAGGCCCGGGTAGCTCTATTTTCTTTTCTTTTTTTAAAAACTTCAGGTAATTCTAATGGCTGGCCAAATTAAAAAAACTACAATAAAAAAACTGAGGTGCTGAAAAGTGGCCCTGGCTTTGGCCCAGCGGGCTCCTGGCCTGCCAGTTCCCTCGTGGTGTCTCGCAGCCCTGGGGTGTCCTGTGCCCCCCACCGGCCTGTGGCGTAGGACCCCTTTCTCCACCTCTCTCATCTTCACTCTCCTCATCAATCCAGTGTGGTGAAGATTAGTGAGATGATTCTTGTGAGGTCCTTCGTACCAGGCCATGAACACAGGGAGTGCTTGATAAACACGGGCTGTTACGTGTCTGGACTCCTTTGCTTTGGGAGCAGCTGGCGAGCAGGGTCTTGTGTGTGCTCTGCTGCCCTCGTGGTTGGAAAAGGAGAGAATGTTCCCAGGGCTGGGTGGGGCCTGAGGCCCGCTGTTAGCCTGCCCGGCTTGTTCCAGAGGTTGGGCACGTGCTGCCCGTCCCTGCTCAGGAAGGTGGGGCTGTTCTCACAAGCTGGGGCCTGTCGTTTCTCCGGCTCCTTCCCTTTCTCGGCACCTGACACAGCCCTCACAGCCACCCCTCCCCACCAGGGAAGAAAATCTGGAAGCCCTTTCCCCTGCATGGCTGGCCGTCCCCTCCCCTCTATTCCTCTGACTCAGCTGTAGGCAGAGTTTTGGAGCAGGGCAGAGCGCTTTCTTTCTGAAAACATTTTCTTGTCTTTATAACTCAGTTCTGCCATTAGGAAAGAAAGGGGACGATGATGAGGGTGAGAGACGTCTTCCGTTCTTGTAAGGGAGGGAGGAAGATGGGGGCCCAGGAAGGGAAGGGGAGCAGAAGAGCCCCCCATCTTCACTGAGTTTCTGCGGTGCTCCAGCTCTGTCATTCTTCTTGACATCTTTTAAGGAATATATTGTGTCCCCCATTTCCTGATGAGGAAACTGGGCCTCAGAGATGCTTAACGAGCGACCTCAGCCATGCACAGGAGTCACCTGGGAATCTTGGTAAAGGCTGATTCTGCTTCAGCAGCTCTGGGTGGGGCCTGAGAGTCCGAATTTTCCAACAGCTCCCAGGTGATGTCAATGCAGTGAACCCAGCAGGAACCACACCTTGGGGGTTGGGCCCTAAGACACAGGTAGAAAGTGGCTGAAGCTTGTATATGCACCCAGGTCTGCTTGACTACAAAGCCCCTGGCCTCTGTTCCAGGTGCTTTATGGCTCTAAGACATTTACCTCCCCTTGGGTCAGTCTGAGCCCTTTGAGAGGACCAGTTGAAATCTCATGGGTTCCTGCAGTTAATCTGGTCCCAGAGTTTTGCCCTCAAAACCTTCAGGGCAGACAGGGTCTGCTTGCTTGGCTCTGATCATCAGGACATGCTGTGGACACTTAGCTGTCCAACCATGGCCTCTGGTGGGGGTAGGATTTGGGGAAATAAATGAAGACCAAATGAGAAAAGCATAGACTATTCAGAGCTTGCTGTAGCAAGGGAGTCAGCCATGATTACTTGCATTTTGGCAGAGACTGAAACGCAAGCAGAGGGATGCTAAAGATTGATAGAGGAAGAAGGAAGGCTTCCGGCGTGCCCCGACAGGAGGCTGTTGGTCTGGGAAGCTGTGGGCACGAAGTGTGGACTGTGGCCTGCGGTGCTTGGTAAGTTCAGCTCCGTACTTCAGACCTCCTGGATCAGAACCTTAGTCACTCTTCCACACCCTCAAGGCTGAGAACCTCTGCACCAGTCTCAACGCTTTCAGTGGTTGTGAGGTTCCCAGGCTAGCCCACACCTGGGAGTCAGCGTCCCCAAGCCAGCATTTCCCAAATGTGGTTGATGAAAAGAATTGCTTGGGGTGGGGAGAAGTGAGGGAGACAGGAGCTTGTTAAAAACACAGTTTCTTAGTCTCAGCAGTAGGTCTGTCTCTGGAGAGAGGGACCTGGGAATCTGCAAATTATCAAACAGCCGATTCCTGCGGTGAGGCAGGTTGGGGAAACAGCGTCCTAACCGCCTGCTGCCAGCTGGGCTCCAGGCACCATGGGCTGCACTGCTGTGTGCAAAGGTGCTCACGGGTGGGTATTTCTGGGTCAGGGACCCCGGGGGGCTCCTGTTTGGTCCTTATCACTACTGGGGTTTATTCAGGGAGTGTGACAGCTCTGCTGTAGCCTGTCCCTTGGCGTTTCAGCGGAGACGGCTATAACGTTTGAAGGTTTCGTTTTGTTTTAATCACGGCTTTATAATTACCTCTCTGCGGGTTGACAGCTGTTATTAGCATCACCTTGGATTCTCCTTGAGAATTTTTACATCCAGAAAGTGATCCAGCACCTCTGCAGCTGGTGTCAGAAGCTGTTAACTAAATAATAGCTTTAAAAAGTCGCCAGGTTTTGTAAACATAGCCAATCCTGTCCCCTTCCAAAGGAGAAAAAAAATAGCTAGATAAATAATTTTCATGAAGGCAATTTGTTACCCAGGGTCTATATTCCTTTCTGTCTCATCCACTGGCTTTTACTGCTGTGGCACTGGCAGTAAAGCCGTCTGCGGGAGGAGGCTGCGTCCGCTCCTGTGGGTTCATCTGCAAGCCTGCGGCAGGGACTAGTGGCAACGAGGAGCAGAGAATTTTTGGAAAAGACTTTTCCTTTTTTCTTATATGTGTGTGGAGGGAGGGAGGGGGAGGGGTTGAGGTTCACAGAGGGGATTATTATTTTTAAAAACTTCTCTTGGGTATTCCATTCAAACTGTTTTGAGGAATGGCTAGAATTATACCTGAACTTTGGCTAGATATGAAAGATAATTATCTATTTGTAAATATCGGAGAAAATGGAGAATTTCTTCCAAAGAAAGTCGTGATATCTCCTTCTAGAGCTGCCCCTCTGGAACCATCTAGACATTGCTCGCAGCTGATGTTGGAAGGAAGGCCGGGGTGAGGAGGCCTGTTCCGCACTAGCTGGGGATGTGTCTTTGGAGCAAGACATTTACCATCTCTCAGCCTCGGTTTAAATTTTCGTTTATAAAGGATATTGAAAAATACTTGCTTTGTCCGTCTCATAGAATTGTTTTCAAAGGTTTAATGAAACAATGTAGATAATTGTATTCTGAAAATGTAGAGCGTTACATATGAAGAGAGGTAGACTTACTATTAACTCCAGCCTCCTGCTGTTCGGGAGGCACTGGGAGTCATTTTCATCCCTCTCTCTGACGGACAGGCAGTCCCGTGACTCAACAGGGGAAAAATGAGCAATTCAGAAGCTTAATTTGGTTTTTTTCATTTGGTGTATTTGACATATGTACTTGCGATTGCAAGCACATGTTTTAAAGTCTTTTCCCTTTGAAAGACACGGAAACCTTCAAAGAAGGAGGTCAGTGCTTGCTGAGTTTGACAGCTGGCTTTAACGTCCTCCAAGGGTCAAGTGCAGCCCTGGAATGAGAGGGAAATGATACCGACTTCTTGATCAGAATCTTAAAGTGCAGCGATGGCAGAGAGAACATGAAAAACCAAAATGGCCAACAGGATTGTGAGTTCAGTTCCCCAAGATGCCTCAAAAAGCTGGCTTAGAAAAGACAGGTTTGCTCATGTCTTGCAGATGGCAGGATAAGTGCGCTGACATTACCACCGCGGCTTTGCAGATGAAGAGACAGGCCCAGAGAACCAGGTCACAGAGACAGAAAATGGAGGTGTCGGGACGCAGGCTCTGGTGTCCTAACTTCAACCATCAGGAATGTGACAAATTCTGGCTTCCCAGGTCAGGGGCCATTTTCCATAACCCTTGTTTCTTTCTCCTTCTCTCTTCTCCTTCTTCCTTTTTTTCTGTTCTTCTTGTTCCAACTTAGTCCTGTCAGGTCTAGTGTTCTCCCTCCAGCCAAAAATAGGTTGCTGGTTCATGTGCTAGACTTCAAGGGTGTCGGGAATTGGAGCATTCAGCACTGGGCGACTGGGTCAGTAGCATCCTACGGCCGCCTGCCGCGGGGCGCACGGACCATCGGCGAAGTTACTTTCTGAAGTCCATAAGCGTAATCAAGCCAGCAGTGTCCAGGGACCTGCGTAAAATTGAATTAGAGCGCCGCGTGGATGAACTGTTTGCTCGTCTTCTTGTGCCATGCATCTTTAATTACATTTCATAAAAACGTCTGGCTGGATTGATGGAACTTTGTTTAAACTTCAGGTAGGCGCAGGGAGTAGATGATAGTGCAGTATAACATGTTCTGTTAATACAGGCTCGGAGCACATTTACTTTATGGCGGTTCAGCTGAATCTTTGATGCGGGGCTACTTAAAAATATATTACCTTTGAAAAGATTTCCTTTGAAAGATGGAGTGAGTGCTTAGCAGCGTGTGAGCCGCCAACCGGATGATCAATTGTCAAACACGTCAGTGCGTATAATTCACGGCACCGGCTCCCCTGACACATGCAAAACGCTGGTTTATTTTAGCAAAGGAATTCATTTCTCAAAACCCCTTTCATTCACATTGTAGGGTTTACGAGGCAAGGCTTGTCAAACATAAACTCTTCACAATGAAAGAAAACGTCTTTTTGGTGCGTGTGCCCTGCAGTGCCTGTCACCGGGGACCATGTCAGGCTCTGAACTGGGTGTGTGATGCGAGGAAGGAAAATAGATGTGGCTTTATAGTAAACAAAGGCACAGATCCAAGCTGCGGAGGGAGGTTATATTTCATCTTGAAGATTATATTTATACTTGCAAAAACTATCACTGTCCTGCCTGAATATTTTCTTTTTTTTTGTCCTCCATGAATCCTTTGGATGGAAACAGAAAATTGTGTTTTTCCCCCGGGGTGGAGCTGTTTGCTATGTGGCTGATGTGCTGGGCTTGGTCCCTCCCTCTCCACAGTTCTGGGGGTCTCCTTGAGTACGAAGGATGAAGGCTGTACCCCCCAGAAAGGAGCTGGCCCAAATAAGAGTACGGCTGTGAGACACACCCCTTAAATTGATCTGTGGTGGGCTCTTCCTTGTCCACGCGCCCAACATTCCTTCTTGGTTTCTAACTCCGTGAAGAGAAAGTGCCAGCTCACAAGTCCTTGATGAGATGGGTCCATTGGCTTAATAAAACAGAAACGTAAAGAAAACTGTCCTCCCTTCTCCCTTGAGCAGAGGAAGTGGATTTGGCTCAACAAGGACAATATTCTTGGGCAGAGGGGAGAGGATGGGCGAGAGCCGCCCTCAGGCTCTGTGCAGTTGGGCTTCCCTTCCCGGCCACCAGCAGCGTGCTCTCTAAGGCAGAGCCACAGATGTTGGGTTTATGCATCGGCCTGGTCTCCAGGAGGTGTAAAACTGAGCTGATGCCACAAAACTGGTTCATTGTGGTGGATTTAATTTCTTTAGTACAATGTCTAACTCACATGTAACTTGAGCTAAGTCTCGTGGTTGGTTTTGTAGCCAAAATACACATCTTTGACCTACCTGCTCCCATGCCGGCTCAACACTGCTTCACCCTTGACCTCACTGACCTCCAGCCCCCAGATCCCAGCCCCTTGGCCTTGGCAACCCCTCCTCATCTGCCCCAGGGGGAAGCTGAATTGGAATTCCTGTGGCCTTCATGTCACTGGGCAACGTAATGGATATACCAGCTCATTGTCCCTGCTGCCTGGGCCTTGTGGCAGCTGAGGCCTCTTTTTGCATCATGCGTGGGGACCTACAGCAGGAGCCTAGCCCTTTCCTGGCACATGCAGGTGCTCAGTAAATAAGGAGGCATCATAGGCTGCTCCACGGCCGAGGCAGGAACCCTGGGCCCCATTTCCCCTCTGCTCCCTGCAAGGGGGGTGGGGTGCTTGCTGCCACCCACCAGCCTAGCTTGGGGGAGAGGGCAACCTCTAGTCCCAGAGAGCCTCCTACTGTGCACACACATGGAGGGCACCAGACCCTCCCGGGGCATTCTCTGTGACGCTGACCCCCTCTGTGTGTCATGTGCCGCGTGGCTCCCAGCTGCCCCCTTTAAATCCCATGGCCACAGTGGGGGGCACTTGGCCCCCAACTCCACACTCAGCCTAGCCCAGACTTCTGATCTGAGGTCCTTTAAGGAGGGGCCCGGGCTGGTGACTCAGCCCTGCTTTTGCTCACGGCTGGGCTGGCTCCACTTTATATCCTGGTTCCAGTACTAGGCTTTATTGTCCCTGTGACTGCACCCCCACACTGAGTCCGAGTTCCACCCACTGTGTCCCTGTCCAGGCTCCTTGCAGCTGGGGTCAGCCTTGTTTCTTCAGACCTGTGAGACTCTGGCCCCTAAACTCTAGCCCAGGCCAGGGTCCACTTTCTGACTGGTCCTGTCTGAAGCCACCTACCTGTGAGCTGAGTCTCAAAGGCTGCCCACAGTGTGGGCCTCGTGTTCACACAGCTCGGTGCCCGGCCTATCCAGGTCTCACCCCCTGGTGACTGAGCTGCCTGCCCACCCATGCAGGGAGAATGCCCAGAAAGTTTCCTGAATCTGGTTCATTCTCCCGTGCTTACCCCAGCGCCTGCCCTGCCTGGGTAACTGGACTTCCTCCCACTGCCTGCAGCCCGGGCAGTTCTGAGTGCCCACCAGCGGTGGGTGTGGCTTGGCCCCAGAGCTGCCTGGCCCAGCCGCTGCCTGGGAACTGCTCTGAGCTAAGGCAGCGGCACCAGCAAATGTGAGCACATAGCTGGGTGTGTGCAGACACTTTCCAAGAGAGCGGAGGTATGGCCCCTGTCGGTAGTGTAATCAACTGTTCTTCGGGTGTCTTTGAATAATAACTGGACAGGTCACGGTGGGATTCATTTACTCCAAGTCACAACCTCTCTCTGAGGGCGGCAGCTGTGGTCCCCAGAACCCAGCTTAACAAGTTTTTGAGCCCATGATCTATTTTGGCAAGAATGGATTTGAGGTCTATAATTTCCCCAAACTTAAAAAATCAGCCTTGCAGCAGATCTCGAGGACTGTCCCTCGGCCGTACCCCGTGGGTGAGAATTCTTGTCTTTCAACAACCCACTGAGTTGGCATCGAATCACCCAATCACTGCAGAATCTTTTCCCCATACGAAGCATACTGCAGCCTCTAGTGGAAAAATCCCAAGATCTGCAGCAAATATCTAGCTCATTGGCAGAAGCAGGTTTTGGCAAGAATGACCCTTCTTCACTTTGATATCCACTCCAGCAGAAGTTCTGCAGATGACCTGGGAATAAAGTTGGCCAAGAAGCCTCCAGGGGGAGACCGGCATGTGAGTGTGTGTGCCTCACCCACGCTTTCCCCCGAGGTCTAGCGCCCACGGGGTGCGGAGAGTAGGCCACTTTGTTAGGGAGGCTTGGTTGTACCCCTCAGCCGAGAAGCATGTGGAAGTGTGGGGTGGTGAGAGCATTTGCTACATGCGTAGGCCAAGAGGCAGCGTGGCTGGCAGCTTTAAGTTTATAACATTGGGACTGCGCTTGGGAGGGAGGAGAGGACGGAGGGTGGGTGGGACTGTATGTTTTAATCCCACCTCAGCCCTCTTATCTTGGGAGCAATTAGCTTCTTAAGCTCTTAAGGGAACTTTAATGCTGTGCCGCTACTTAATCTTAAAAAAACAAAACTTCCCAAACCTTCGTACAACCATATACGCTTTAGGCAGGTGGGGTGATGGGATGATCTAGAGAATGAAATGCAATGAAAAGAGCAGAGATTCTGGTGCCAGACACAGCGTATAAAATTTTGCTGTATTTTCTCCTTAGCTGTATGACCTCAGGCAAGACACTTGGAGATCCCCCTCCCCACACCTTTGGTTTTCATATCTGCAAAACTGGAGAATGCTGTCTGCTTCATTCATCGTTGTCAGGCTTAAATGATTTCATGGAGCTCACCCAGGTAAAACACCTGGCCAGCAAGCATGCCATAATGCCTTCTCCCCGGCAAATTAAGGCCAGCCCTTGAAGGATTAGAGTAACATTGTGGGGTCTAAAATTCTGTTTACCCTTTGAACCCCAAGGCAAAGCAGGACCTGGGACTGAAAATGGTGATTGTATAAAATTCAGCAGACTTGCTGGACAGTGCACCTCCGAGGCCTGTTCAGGACACCTCGGTAGGCGTTTGGTTTGCCTACCATCTCCGGGGCAGGCTGGACACTTGGCTGTCACCCTTTGCCTCTGGGGGTGACTGGTGTCAGTGTGACCTGGCTGGCCAGCCTGTCAGGCCACCTCCTGCTGGGGCGGTGATTCTGTCCGGGATTTGTCCTGGACTCGGCCACTGTGGGACTCCCGTTGCAACCCGTGGCCCAGCACGCACAGCTCTGGGGGAGACGCACGCCAGCTGCCGCCCTGCAGTTCTGGGGCACAGGGGCTGCTCCAAGGCTCTGTGTCCTTCTTGGGGCTCTCCTCACTGCTGCTGCTGGGAGAAAGGACAAGGGCAGGTCAGACACCCCTTCTCCGCTGCTCCTTCTGGCCCCTCCCCGACCCTTCTGCACACAGGCTGGTCACCCTCTGTGCCAGGCCTCTGCCACCGTGTCAGGCTTGCCTCGTGCGCTGTCCTTGCTGTTGCCTGCCTGGTCCTCACTGTGCCCTGTGGGAGCCGAGCTGAGGAGCTGACAGGTTGAGTCTAGTCCTTTCCCCTGATGTCCTGCTGCTCTGAACAAAGCAATTCCCTCAGGAGCTCTGTGAGCTGGGCCTTTGTTTTGTTTTTGTTTTAAAAGCACTTCTTGTTTAGTAAAGGGCTAGGCTTGGCTAGTTGAATTAACAACAACAACAACAAAGAAAAAAACCAGCTTTGCACAGCTGCCTTTTCCTGAATAGAGTGAAATGGGAACTGCTGGGCCCAGCCCAGGCCTGGCATTTGGCTGGAACAGAGCGTCCCGGCTGCTGAGTGACGCAGCCAAGAGGGGCTTTGAAAGGGGAGGGGGCCCCGTGTGAGCCTCAGTGTCACCACCCTCCTTGGGAGTGCAGAATAGAGGGGTCACAGCACGGAGCAGGCCTAGGCCAGCAGGGGCCAGCTCAGAAAGCCACACTGGCAGTGGGCCGGGAGCCTTGGGGCTGCAGGGTGAGGTTGGAGTCTGGCTGCCTGGGTTCCAGTCCTGGCTCTCCCACATACCAGCTGTGTGCCCTGTAACATGTTAGTTAGTCCCTTTGAGTCTCAGGTCCCTTCTTTGTAAAATGGAAATAATTATAATGCCCATCTGATCGGGCACTCATGGGTATCAACATTGGATGAAGCATGTACAACTCAACATACTAACTAGGACGAGATAAGTGCTCAGTAGGTGGGTAGATGTCACTATGGTGCTGCACCGTAGAATTACCAGGAAGTCACCCTGGGAAAGGACTTAGGGACCACCCTATCATACTGTGGTGGGCACCTGAGGCTCAGAGAGTTGGGACCTTGGTCAGGACTCTTAATCAGATGCCTCAGTGCCAAGATAGGACCCCAGCACCCCACATGCATAGACCAGGAGGCCCGTCTCTCTGCCCATGACAGTGCGATCTTGTTTATTCCATGAGTTTATCACATGTTGTGCTCAGCTCTGTGCGGTAAGCTTACATGGATGCCAAAGCAGTGGAGGACAAGTGTGAGTTTAGATATGAACAAGACCAAGGTGGTGGGAGTTGGTGTGGGGGATAGCGGGGTGGGTGCTAGGACAGGAACGCAGCCATGGTTTTCACACAGCCCCTCTCACTGTGCCTCAGAGCCAGTCTCCTTGTGTCGGTCTCTGACCCCATCACAGGTCCCTGCAGGTGTTCAGGAGGGCCTGGTGTGATCAGTGGGTCACAGTGCCCACCTTCCTTCTCCCTGAGCCCCTCGTGGAGCAGCGGAAGGCACATGCAGGATGCACTTCATCCACGACCTGACCTTGGCCGCTTCCTGGCAGGAGTGGGAGGGGGGCGTGCAGACCTGCGGAGGCTGACATTGTGGCCTGACAAACAGTTTGGTCTAGAGCTGTATCTTCCCTGACCCCAGCCAGGATCCATGTCTGTGTGAGGCTCAGGCCAGGAGGTTGGTTTTCCTGGTTGTTGCCACGGGGCTGTGGTTCTACCTCTTCCCAGAACTGCTGGGGAGGCAGGCTGCCCGCCCACTCCCCCGCTGAGTAGCCTGACCCAGGAGGCTGAGCGGAGGCTGCAGAGCGCCTGCCCGGGCAGTCCAGGCCAGGCAAAGGCTGAAAGCACTGCATTTAGGGGAGACGGTCTGGATTAATAACTTCTTGGTCGTGCACAGTTGCCCCGACATCCTGAGACCTTGAGACTGGCACCTCCACTAAGGGATTCAACACAGAAATAACAGTTGAAGCTCAGTAATTGAGCTTCCTGGGCAAGCCTCCAAGGACTGTTCCCCGGCCCCAGGGCCCCAGGATCAGGAGGATATAAACATCATCCTTTTTCCTAAGGAGAGGGCTCATGCCCTCCAGCGTGGGGTGGCTGGAAGACTGTCGAGGCTGAGCGTAGCCGGTTCGCTCTGCATGCTGCCTCCGCGGCAAGACGTGCGGGGTGTGCCTGTGTCCCTGCAAGTCCCTGCTTGGGGAAACAGCCTGTTCTGAGCAGTCTCTGGCTCCCTGGCACTGGCTTGTTGCACAATCTTAGGAAAATCATGCCCAGTCCCTGGTGTTTTTTCCCCATGTGCAGGATGGCAAAGCCTTGGTGCTCTTATAGAAGGTGTACTTCCGCTCCCCGACGCCAGCTTTACACCTGGGGTAGGGTGCTGGGGAACGAGCATTTCCCCATCGTGCGCTCACAGGATGGCTTAGCTCGGGATGGCTTAGAGGCGTGTGGTCATAGTAAGAGGCAGGGGAATGGGTGCGAGTCATTATGTGACCTTTTACGTGACCTTGGGAAGGCTCCCGCTTATGCCTCCTCCTCTCTCTTTGAAGCCACAAACGCCTCCGCCCCGCCAAGTATTGAAATTCAAGATATAAAACAACCTTC
>RJWJ010037559.1:0-15471 GCA_004363605.1 Indri indri
CACAATTGAATACAATACACTCAGCAAAAATGAATGACCTTGATTTACATTAACCAAGGTAAGTTTTTAAAACAAAATGGTGAGCAAAAAACCACTTGGAATTATATGTTCTGTTTAGGTAATTTTAAAACACATATGGTAAAAATACAGAAAAAGCTAAGAAAATGGCTTCTGTTCAAGAGAAGCAGTAGGAAATCAGATAGAGTGAGGATGAACGTATGCTTTGCTCTATTGTGTTTCATTTGAGAGAGAGTGGAATGAGGCAAAAGAAAATAATTTGGGTCATCAATAAAAGAGTGAATATAATATTTTTACTTGTTTGAAATATAACATTACCTTAAAAATAGTATACATAACCCCTGCCTTCACAGTGTTTGCATAATAAAAGTGTAGTTAAGACAATTGTGCATTAAACTGCTACATGTCAATGTATATTCAACAAACCTAAAAGTGTTATAAGAATTTATTTTTTATTTTTATTTCAAAATATTCAGCATTAGAAATGTTTTTTGTTAGATGGATTTCTTTTGCTATGCTTGAGTCAGAGATATAAGTGTGCTCATCACCCAGATAGTGTTCACTGTATCTGTTAGGTAGGTTTTCACCCATCCCCTTCTTCCCCCTCCCCCTGCTTGATTTCCATTGAGTTTTACTTCCCTTTGTGCACATGTGTGCTTATCAGTTAGTTCCGATTTAATAGTGAGAACATGCAGTGTTTGTTTTTCCATCCTTTAGATACTTCACTTAGGATAATGGCTTCCAGTGCCATCCAAATTGTTGCAAAAGATATTAATTCATCCTTTTGTATGGCTGAGTAGTATTCCATAGTATACATATATCACGTTTTGTTAATCCACTCATGAATTGATAGGCACTTGGATCTATTCCACATCTTTACAATTGTGAATTATGCTCCAATAAACATGTAAACACAAATGTCTTTTTGATAAAATGGCTTCTTTTTCTTTGGGTAGATACCCAGTAGTGGGATTGCTGAGTCAAATGGTAAGTCTATATTTATTTCTTTGAAGAATCTCCATACTGTTTTCCATGGAGGTTGTGATAATTTGCATTCCCACCAATGGTGTATAAGCATTCCTTTCTCTGTGCATCCATGCTGGCATGTATTGTTTTTGGTCTTTTTAATAAAAGCCATTCTAATTGGGGTAAGGTGATATCTCAATGTGGTTTTAATTTTTGTTTCCCTGATAATTAGTAACGTTGAACATTTTTTCATATGTTTATTGGCCGTTTGTCTATCTTCTTTGGACAAGCTTTTGTTCATGTCTTTGGCATACTTTTTAATTGGATTGTTTGTTTTTTCCTTGCTTATTTGCTTGAGTTCTTTGTAGATTTTTGTTATTAGCCCTTTGTTGGATGTATAGCTTGTGAATATTTTCTCCCATTCTGTAGATTGTCTCTTTGCTCTGTTAGCTGTGCCAAAGCTTTAAAAATCTTCTAGATATTGGACTAGACAAAGAATTTATGACTACAACCCCAATGGCAATTATAGCAACAACAAAAATAAATAAATGGGAATTGTTTTAAAAACTTAAATTGGGGGACTGGACAGTGGTCCCAGTTCATCCAGGAATAAGACCAAGAAGACCATGGGCCTTTGTCTAGATTTTAAAAAAGAAAGTTTACATTGGTAGTAGAAAGATGTTTATCCTATGAGTATTTTGGTCAAAATGTCTAGCTTGGAGTGGTGATTATAGATGAGCCGTAAAGATACCCACTATAATAATGGACAATTTTATAGTAATGTGTAGGTATTTATTAATAAAATGTGCTGGAAAATATGAGTTAGATACTTTTTCTAACAATAAATTCAGGTATTTTCTTTTTTTCTGGAAAAGTTGAAAGAGCTCAAATCCTTTTGCCAAGAAAATAATATTTAAAAAGGTATTTGTTATATTTTTCTGTATATTTTTAAACAAATCAAAGAACTTTTATTATATATGATTGGCATATCTCATTATAAATACATGCTTTATCTCTCAGGTACTATTAGTATTCAATCATTCATTTAAATTTTATATTCTTTTTGTGGTATTTTTATCCACATTACCATATTTTCTAACATTAAAATATTCAGAAATAAATATCAACTCTACATTATCTAGAAATTTTGATTTCTGCAAAAGTAAGCCATTTCGAGTGAAGATTCATTTAGCTTATAGTGGTGAGGATACTACAATTTTTTTTTATTTAAGAATTTCTATTTATGGCTTAAATTATAAGTTTTATCTCAGTAAAATTTTGTAGAAAAAATTTTATTTATATTTTTCTTTTAAGTCCTAGTTCTAACACATAAAGAAAAGAAATTTTTCACGGTTCTGAGTAAGTTGGTGATTTTTAAGAAGTATTTAAAATGTTTTTGGTTATTAAATTATATATGTGTATAACTTGCGTTGGTAATTGTTTAACAACCAACCTTCCAATAAAAAATTCATATATATATAATTATGAAACTATCTTTCTATATAGATATGTATATATTTAAATAGATATTTTATATATACACATATATAATATGCACACAAACACATATCTATATATGTGTATATGTATTTATTATAAATTCTAATAATGTTAAGTTATTACAAATGACAATATGTAAACAGATGTTCATGAGGAAGCAAAGAAAAGGGAACTCTTATACACTGTTGGTGGGAATGTACACTAGTACAGCCACTGTGGAAAGCAGTATGGAAATTTCTCAAAAAACGAAAAATAGAATTGCTATCGAATCCAGTAACCCCACTACTGAGTATATACCAAAAGTAAAAAAAATCGGTATATCAAAGGGATACCTGCATTTCCATGTTTACTATATTAGGTTATTAAAAATGAAATGTCTGATTTGCTTAAGTACTAAATTTGACAATTGATCTCTAACATTTCACTTTGACTCTCCTTGTTTTATTTTTATTGTGAAGACACATCCTTAGTCTTTCAAATACATAATTTGGCTTGTGATTATCTGTCAAACGTTTTTTAGAGCAATTTTTGTGAAACCATGGCTAAGACAAAAATTCGTGTTACTTTTGAATATGAATTTCATCATGGAACCAATGCAGCACAGACAGCTTGAAATATCAACAGAGCATTTGGGAATGGTGTTGCTAATGAACACACAGTACCTCAATGATTTGAGAAGTTCTGTTCTGGTGATTTTAATCTTGAAAATGAGCCATGTGAGCGACCTGAGACCAAGGTGGATAATGATGAGCTGAAAGCTATAGTGGAAGTGAATCCACCTCAACCTACACATGAATTAGCAGCAAAGTTTGATGTTACCATTTAAACAATATTGGACCATTTGAAACAAATGGGCAAGGTAAAGAAGCTGGATAGATGTGTGCCACATGAATTAAACACGCATCAGAAGAGACATCTTGAGGTTTGCCTTTCTTTGCTGTCATGACACAAAGGCAAACCATTTCCACACTGTATTGTGATGTGTGATAAAAAATTGATTCTTTTTGACAATTGCAAGCATTTCAGCACAGTGGTCAGATAAAGATAAAGTGACAAAACACAGTCCAAAGTCAAATATTCATCAAAAAAAGCTACTGATGTCTGTTTGGTGGTCCAGCACTGGTATTATCCACTACAGCTTTATGAAACTTGGTCAATCAATTATAGCAGGTGTCTACTGCAACCAGTTGGATGAAATTATGAGGATGCTTGTGATTAAGCAGCTGAGATTGATCAATAGAGACAGGCCAATCCTCTTGCAATACAATGCTAAACCATATGTCTCACGAACAATGCTGCTCAAACTCCAGAAACTGGATTTGGAAACTCTCTGTCATCCACTGTATTCACTAGACCTTGTACCAACTGACTACCACTTCTTCTCAGCTTTTGACCACTTCATGCAAGGAAAAATATTTAATTCTCCACAAGCTGTGGAAAATACCTTTTGTGATTTCATTCCATTCACTCTCCAGGCTTCTTCACTGCGGCATAACAAGCTCCTTTAAGATGGCAAAACAATGTTGATAGTTCAGGTGCATACTTTGATTAATTGTACTGCTTCTTTCTTGAGATATAATAAACTAAACTTTTGATTTGAAATCAGACATTTAATATGTAATGACCTAATAGAACTAGTCCCAATAGTAAAGATATGGAATCCACTTAAATGTCCATTAATGGATGATTGGATAAAGAAAATGTGGTATATATACACAATGGAATGCTATTCAGCCATAAAAGAGTGAAATCATGTCATTTGTAGCAACATGGATGGAACTGGAGGTCATTTCCTTATTCGAAATATACCAGGCACAAAAGGACATATTCTCACTTATATGTGGGAGCTAAAATGTTTGATCACATGGAGGTAAAGAGTGGAAAGATACCAGAGACTGGGAAGGGTGAGTTTGAGGGAATGAAGAGAAATGGGTTAAAGGGTACAAACATACAGTTATTATCAAAGGAAAAAAATCAGTGTTTGGTAGCAGAGTAGGATGACTATAGTTAACAAAAATGTATTATACTAGTGTGATGGACATTCTAAATACTCTGACTTGATCACTATGCATTATATACATGTAACAAAATTTCACATGTACCCCACATAGTTTTTAAAAATGAATAATAGAAAATTTACAATTAGCAATATATGTATTATCTTAAATTCCATTAAAAACTTTATTGTCATAGAATATTTTCATCATTTTTTTCTGAACTCTTGTATCCCTAACCAACCTATGGTTACAACTGATAAATGTTAGTTAATTATAGTTTATATTAATAAGACAAAAGTGAATCGATAAAGACATAAGTCAGAACTTCACTCTTTTTTCAATCGTGGAAGCAACTTTGGTGAATCAGGTAATAGTTTCAAATGTGAGGAGTAATGAGCTTTGAGTACTTGTAATTACCTCTGTTTTAATATAATGTATTTAATTATAATCTTATATTATTTCATTTTTAATTATGGCTAAGTTTAACATCCAGCTCACCAAATTCTGAAAATCTACCAATAGTTTCTTGCCTGGTATAAGTTGGCTTCTACATGTACACACACACCCACACACACATTCATACATGTTTGCAAGGTCAACACAAAAACATGCATAAAATATTTAGCTAATGTAATATGATTACATTTACTCTTCAATTTTTCTAAAATGTTATATTGACATTATTTTATTAGTAGTTCAGTGTGTTTGCTAACTACGTTTGCAATGACAGGCAACTTAATTCAGGAAAGAAATTGAATTGTCAGTTATTCAAGTTTTATTCAAGTTGGTGTGGACAAGTTAGAGGATATAGATTTTATTATATACTATCAGTTTGGCCATCCTTAAGATATTCTCAAACATTGCTTTTTCCCCCTTGTAATCTGCTTAAACCTAAGGCACAAACAAATTACCCCCACTGGAAAGGTAAGTTTCCCTATAGGTGAGTTTCAAATTGTGCCCTGCTCAGCTGAATATTCTATGAACTATTAAGCATACAGTTATGATAAAAGAGCAATAGTCATTAAGGTCATTGCACTTGAGGCTTCCATCTGAACTTCTTTTAGGTTCAAGGCAAACGAAAATCTTTTGTTTTGCCTACTTTCTTCCCCAGCCCAGAGGCAATGTAAGGGAGGATGAGAAAGAAAACCCCTTCTCCTGCGATCTTTGAAAACTTTAAAATCTAATGATGGAAAAGGGCTGCAATTTGAAACATGAAAGGTCAAGGTAGCCTACTAGAGACACAGCGAATATATAACTTCTTATGGGAATCTCCCAGGCGTGAGATTATTCTGAGATTTCAATCTTATAGTTAAATAGTAATATATCAAAAAGACAGCGAAAATAGTTGCTTTGTAAAATGTTGAGGAGACAGTCATTTAACTCTCACAAAATGTTGCTAGCTTTATTCACAGGACTTAAACTTAGGAAACTTGAGATATGAATATTTAGGAAAACACCCTTCAAAAATATACAAAATTTCCCCTTAAGATTAACTTGGAATGAAACATTAAGTGAGTAATTTTCCAAAGCAACTATTTGCTTATTTCCAACCTTTGATAGAATTTATACGGAAACAAATTGGGAGCCATATCCATGCATCTGCCACCAAACAGGCATATATGTACAGTCCCAGGGGATGTATAAGAAATTCATCAGAGGTTCTGAAAAGTTGAATCAGACTCAAGCACCTTGGATCCTAGACACCAATGAGCCATTAACCACTGTCATCACCACTTGTATTGATGTATCTGTTGCTCTTCCCACATCTTGGACTCACCTCTGATTTCAGCCAAGCCTGGACACTTCTGTGCATGTTTAAACTCTCTTTTCGCTGACAATGTTTTGCCTTAACTACCGGTATCTTAGCTTTCTGCATTGAACTCTCATCACCCACACATGAATAATTCCAAGTATGGGGGAATTAATGGGATGATCCTCAATGAATGGTGAACTCGAACTCTTCCTCCTGCTCTTTGGGTGGACAATTTATATATACTTCTTAGAGTGGGCTCAAGCCCTGGTTGCCCTGACTGGCTACCTTCATGAAGCTTTTCTTCCTTCCCTTACTCTCTTCTTTCTTTTGACCCTCACTCCTGTAAAGCTTACTTTACAAATCCCACCTAGAAAGAAATTTGACTCTCTTTGAGGAGAACTCAAGCTAAAACACAGTCAAATCACTATATAAGTACTTGCTACACCAGATTTATCTCTAAGGAGAATTCATTTTTTTTTTCTGCACTCCAATCTCTACTGGGGAATAAAAAAGCAGTCCTTATTATAGTACTCTGTATCATTTCTCTTTCTTCAATAGTTGTGTAGACGTCAGCTACCATTGTGCTCCCCTCAGTCTGCCCACATATGAAACCATCTCAACTAGCCCTATTAAGAACGTACTTCATCCCTCTGAAGTGTTTTGACTTCTCTCCACATCCAAATTTTCCAATCCTGTGTCCCTGGCCCTAGAAACTTTCATGTAGGATGGCAAACAGATAAAGTGTTACAATAACGAGAGAGAGAACTAGACCACTGGTACAGTCATATGTACAGTTTTTAGAGTTACTTTCTGAAGGTAATGCCCTTTTCTTTATGTCAGACATAAAAGGAAATTCTAGTGGTAGCAATATTCTAAACCTTGTAAAATTTACTCAGTCATTAACTCTGCAGAATAAAATGATCACAAGGGCAGAACTGAGTGAGATATAATGTAACTACAGAAAATTATAAAATATTTCTCAGTGGTAAGCCATTTACTTTTCTTAAGAAAAACTGACAAAATGACTTTTTAGTGACCTGGAAGTTTGTTCTTTCTTATTCATGGTTTACTATATATGTATGTCCCTTTTTGTAGAAAAAAAATTTTACATGTTATTACTGTGTACTAAAACATTGCAATTTTTACATTTTTTAATTTTCCATGTTTAGGGTATCAAATCAATGCAGCATACTTAGTTCCACACTCAAATCTCAACAAGGTCGACAGAGATACACGTCTCCAATAAGGTAGCATTTCTCTTTGCACAGAGAGACTGTATTTCAAGATCAATTCCTGCAAGAGGTGCTTGGTAAGTAGTTATGTATAAACATGGATATATATACATTTTAAACTCTTTAATTTTTATACAAGACCTATTATTTCTTAAAATGTATAAGGGTAGACTGTGAAATTTGTTTATTCCATATGTAAGGAATCAGAAACATTGACATTTCACACAAAATATTCATTGCTAGAGGTCATATAAAACTAGCTGCAGGCTTAATCGGTAGTGATCTCACATGTATGCATGTATTTTACCATTACATATACTTTCCAATAGGCAAAGTATAAAAATAAGAAAGAAAAGAAAGAAGGTTTATCTTCCACTGTTTCAATAAGATAATTAAAATATTTACATAAAGGCAGTGAAAGAAATACAGTTCATTGTTTCCATAGAGAATCAACAGAAATCATGATAAATATTATCTTGACATTTGTTCTTGATATAGATGAATAAATATTTTCTACATATTTCTGTATTTTTTCTGTGTTTACATTTTGATGCCTATATGTGCTTTCCTTACTTAACCAAGTCATTGTTTTCTGTCTTGTATTGGATTGTGGTGAACATTTATTCCTAAGGAGGCATCATTTTTGTTTGTTGTTTGCTTGGACCGAAGACAGAAATCATTTTCCCCCCAAAAGGAGCAAATTTTAAAAAATCCCACCATCTTTGTATGTGTGGAAAATATTAACAGCAAAGAGAGGAATAAGAAAAAAAAAACAAGAGTAAGCGAGGACAAGAACAAAGATTGTATTTAGTGGTAAAAAAATATTTGAAAGTATTAGATATAATAAGTGCCTTTTGAACAGTTAATAAGTTCTCATATAAAATATAAATATTGAAATAGAGATAGACAGATGACAAAATTTACCTAATTTGAAAACTACATTTCATATCAAAAAGGGATTAGTAGAGATATGGAAGGAGAGGAAGTTAGGGAAGAAAGAGAGAGAAAGAGACAGAAAAAAAGAAAGAAAAAAACTCAAGACTGAACAAAAATAGACAATTAATTTTGAAATGCATAAGCGAATCCTGCTGATTTTGTTTTCATATCTCACCATTCTAGCTCCACCAATTTGTGTTTCCAAAAATATTGCAAAAGCCTCCTAACTGGTCTTGCTGATTCATCGTTTGTTCCCCTGTGATCTTTTGTTTTCATTGTAGCCAACAGAATCTATTTAAAACATACTCATATTGGTTAAAGTAAAAATTGCTAGGTGATATGACAGATTAACTCTTGTCTATAATAAGTTATAATACACAGAATAATAAAAGTTAAAAAGATTTCTTTCTCACGAGTGTCACAGTCCAGTATGATTTTGTGGATATAGGTGTGTTCTTCTCCACATGGTCATTTAAGAAACCAAGTTCTACATTCCATTCCCTGCATTTCAGTCACATGGCTACATCTAAATGCAAGAAAGCCTGAATGTTGATGAACACTGGCATTTTGATTCCACATTCTCTCAGCTCTCCTGGGATATTCTTTCTGGTTCTATGTACCCATTCCTGCATCTTCTGCCTGCTTTGCACCTACAACTCTGGGCTGCTGAAGCTGCTTGGCCCAAAAGCACAGACATCCAGAAGTGCCTTGGAGCTACCCACAGCCTGTCACTGACCACGGCGGAAGTTTGAAAGCCCGGATCTCTCACCTCAAGGTGGTACAGACTCCGCAAGGCAATTTACATTACAGAACACCCAGAGAAATCAGGTTGAGGTGTTGATTTCACCTGACCTTGCACTTTAGTTTGGCTTTTCTGCTCCTGACTCCTTAAAAAGTTTGTTAATAAATCACTTGCATGTGAATCCACAGCTCAGGGGAACCCAACCTGAGACTCTCCCCTTTGTTCTCTCAGCTCCTTGCTCTTCCTTGAATCTTCACCATGCCCCAACCTCCAGGGCTTGTGGATGTTTTTCTTTCTGCCTGAAATGCCATTTTTGCACATGTCTATGTGGTTCATGCCTTTACTTCCTTCAGGTCTCTGCTCAGACATCACCTAATCAGATGGTCTTCCATGACTACCCTGTATCCTTGACCCCATCCCGGTCCATACTCCTTTCTGCCTTACTAATCTAGTCTTTCATAGCATGCGTCTCCATCTATTTATGTTTGCTAATTGAGTTCATTCCACACCAGGGTATGGATCCCATGTGGAGTACCTACTTCCTCTCCAATCCCCAGCTGCATTTCAGCGTACAAAAAGCCTCATTACATAGCAGGCGTTCAGCACGTTTTCAAATGAAATGAATGACCATGCAAAACTTAACTACAGAGGAAACCGAATAAACTTTTCATTCTATAATTAAGCACTTTTGTTGCCTATCTAATGTCCAAAATTAAAGAAATTCTGAATGAATGGTTACTGATAAATATATGTACCAGTTTTGCCTCAAGAATTTATTGCGGAAATAATTGTTATCTTCACTGTAGATCTGATAAGCAGCACATGCTATAGAATACTGCCTTAGTCAGTTGGGAGCTGTGTGGAATACACTGTGTAACAGTTTATGAAATAAAAAATTCTGATGATTTTACTGAACAATATTTACATACTCTGCTTGAAACCTGCCAATAAGTTTGAAGTATTTATTGAAGATAAAATACATGGCACAGGGATTTTCTCAAAGTGCTTTGCACTGTTAGGAGAATAAAAACCTGTGCGACATAAAATAACCTTCAGAATTAAATTCCAATACAAGGAAATGAAAGACAGTAAAACTTTCCCAATAGTTTTATGAGAAGGAGCAGGCTTGGAAGGGAATGAGCTGTAAAGATAATGCTGAGGTGGTAAATGCATTAATAAATTAAAAGAGAAAGGGAATCAAGACATGAAATCAAGAGTGAATTTTAAAGGTAACTTGATCAGAACACCAGGGAAGGCAGTCGGAGACAGGAGGTGGCTAGAGAAAACTCTGAAGCCATACTGCAGCGCTGGGTACATATTATCCTTTCTCTTGATTTTTTTTGTGCAAAAGAGACAGACGCCCTCTGTTACTGGTTTGACTGTCTCTTGGGAACATTGATAACTGTGTAGCAACTTGCAGTGAAGTTTAGTCAAGTTCTTTCCGAGAGACACATAGTGAGATGGAGTCAGGCTGTCTGTCCATTATCATCCACAATGTGAACGCCTAAGTTTTAATCTGAACAAGGGACTTATGACTGAAAGTATATCACTGTATTGGCATATCATATTGACTTTCTGATAATGTTCTAAAGCCAGTTGAGTAAGAGAGAGAAAATGCCACTGGGTACAAATTGTGGCATCAATTCTCTGCCAGACTGATCAATTGGATTTATATATTACCTCCAGCTACAATCTTAAAATCTATAGTTTTACTCCCTCTTCAGCGCACAGCTCACAGCTTAAATAATTGCAGATTCAAATGAATTTTAAAAAGATCGAACAGCCCTTAAATTAAAAATGTGTGAACATTGTTGTTTTAACCGCTCTTAATTATTTACTAATTTAACTCAATGGCTTCACCTTTTTTCTCTCTCTTTATTCTTCTCTCTTTCTTTCTCTAATTCCTCTAAGAATAAATATTCTACAAAGTTTTCATATTCATGTTTCAAATGATTCATAACTATTTTAATCAATAAAATAAATATAGTATGTGTATATATATATATTTTTAGATACATTAAACTGGATCATCAAAAACTATCAGAAGTTCTGAATTACGAATCTTCTGTTCTCAGCCTTAACTACCTCTCTTAACAATTACACGGTTTTTAGAAGCCATTCATTAGACATCAATGTTGTATAAGGAGAATTTAAAAAATATTTACTTAAAAATGCTTCCAGTAGAATACAGAACACTGAAGCTTTTTCTGAATGAGATCCTCACACAAAATTGCAAATCTCAGACAGTAACCCAAAACATAATGCCACTTGCAGGAAATTCAACATATAGAAATTAGGCAAAAGCAAATAATAACAATAGCGTATCACAGAATTTTGCTCTATGTTTTGGATATTAAGAAAAAATACTTAAGAAACACTCTTGCTAGAAAAATTTAAAAAGTGAACAATTTATATTGCTTCAAATGCTGACTTTTGGTAGCTTCGTATGTCATAATTTAAATGTATGTTGTTTAAATATATGTTGTTTAGAATTATAATATTAATGAACCACATTGACTAAATATTAATGATTCACCAATAAATACACTAAGTCGTTAATATGCATTAATTTAATTTGCTTTCCTGAATATCCAGTAAATTAGAAGTTATTGTCCCCATTTTACAGATCTAGAAACATAAACCTAAAGAGATTAAATAGATTTCTACTCATTGTGGGAGACTGAGCTAACATGGAGGGAAACTTTCCTCCTCAATAAACACTTAGAGATATTGGAAGAAATATAGCAAAATCTATTTAAATAAACAACCAACCACAACAGAAAGTTAAATCCACAATTTTCAGAAACTAAAACAGAACTCAAAATTTCAATAATGCAATGACTCAAAGCTGAAGCCAAAATGGCTCAATAAAGTATCAGAGACAGAGAGAAACCTCAGGAGTTTCATTCTAAATTTCTAAATAGGAGGAAATCCATGCCATAAAGCAGTAGGATCCTGAACTTGATCTGTTTACATTAAGTAGATAGTTATGCAGTGCTACCATATTCATGAAATAAGAACTAGAAAATTAAAAGCAAAATACTTATTAACTTTCTGTGGCCATGAGAATATAAACAGACACAAGGAAAAATAACATGGAACCTTCAGGTTTGTCCACATTTTATTGTGGGATACAAATTCACATTTGACATATTCTGCCTAGACAAGCTCAAAAGCACAAAGCAGGAAGGAATGTGAAACCACCCAGGAAGGACACTTCCTAACCCAGGGTATACAGGTTTTCAAAAACAAAACAAAACAAACAAACAAAAAACCTTCACAAGATAAACTCACAGCAATTAACAGTACAAAGAAATGAAACATCATGAAATAAAGTATTAATAAGATGATAAAATCATAATATTTTCATACCAAGAAATAGAAATAATACAACAATTATAAAGGGGCTTTAAAACAAGTGTGATTAACATGTTAAAGGCAATAAAAAGGAATCAGATAGCACCTGAAAAAGATAATGTCAAATTAGAACTGGAATAGCTTCAAGAAGAACCAAAAACATTATTGAAATTACAAACATAATTTATTAGTTTGCTCAGGCTGACATAACAAAATACTACTGACTGGGCAGCTTAAACAAATCATTTATTTTCTCACAGTTCTGAAGGCTGGAAGTCCAAGATCAAGATGCTAGCACAGGTGGTTTCCGGGGAGGCTTCTCTCCTTAGCTTGCAGATGGCACTTTCCTTCTACATTCTTCCATGGCCTTTTCTCCGTGTATGTGTTAAGAGAGTAAGCACTCTGATGTCTCTTCCTCTTCTTGTTTTACTGAGTTAGAAATCTAACCTTGTGTACTCTTTTAACTTTACTTACCTCCTTAAAGGTCCTATCTCCAAATACAGTAATATTGGGGCTATGGCTGAAACGTATGAATTTTGAGAGAATACAATTCAGTCCATGACAGTTCTTAAAAGTAAAAACAAACCAATTCAATAAATCTGTGACCTGAAACATGGATCCAAATAAATTATCAACCATGCGGCACAAAAAGACAAGTAACAGATAATATGAAAAGAAATGGTTAAAACACATGAATTTACTTTTTACATTAGTGTGTTAGAACTTTAGGATATTAAATGTTATATCCATGGTAAACATAAAGAAAATACTTATAGAATAGCACAAAAGGAAATAAGAAGGAAATTAAAATATTTCACTATGAAAAACCAATCAAGTACAAAAAAAGACAATAATGCAAAAAATGAGGGACAAAAAATCTACAATACATACAAGAAACAAACAGCAAAATGAATATGAAAGCAATAATTCCCTTCTTATCAGTAATTACTTTAAATATAAACAGATTAAATTCTTCAATCAAAAGCCAGAGGTCGATAGAATAGATTTAAAAAAAACATAATCCAGTTACTGTATATGGTGTCTACAAGTGATTTATTTTAGATCCAAAGACACAAATAAATTGAAAGTGAAAGGATGTAAGAAAAATATTCTATGCAAACAGTAACCAAAAGAAAGCAGAAGTGTTCATGCTCATATCAGACAAAATAGACTTTAAATCAAAAAATGTTATGAGAAGTGCATTATATATTAATAAAAGATTTAATGCAGAAAGAAAACATAACAATTATTGACACATACCTAATAAATGATCATCTATATATATACAACAGTTGAAAAATTGAAAGAAAAAATAAACATTTCTACAATAATTGTCGAAGACTTTAATACTCACTCCCAATAACAGATTAGATAACCATATAGAAGATAAGTATGGAGAGAACTTGAACAACTCAATAAACTGACCAGATTTAAGTTGTACTGACATATACAGAACACTCTACCAAACAATAACAGAATATACATTTTTCCTCAGCTGTATATGGGACATTTCTAGGGTGGAGCCTGTATTAGCCCACAAATTAAAGCTCAATTGATTAAAAAAAAACTAATATAATTCAAAGTATTTTCTCTGACCAGTATAGGATAAAATTATAAATTTGTAACAGAAGCAAAAATTGGAAATTTACAAATTTGTGGAAATTAAATAACACTCAAAACAACTAATGATCAAAGCAAAAATAACAATGGAAATTAAAAAATACTTACATGAATGATAATGGAAGCAAAACATACCAAAACTTTTGAGTTGCAACACAGCAGTGATAAGGGGGAAATTTATAACTATACATGCTTACACTAAAAACCAAGAAAGATTAGAAGTCAGCAACCTAACTTTACAATTTAAAGAACAAGAAAAAAACAAAATAACTAAAAGCAGAAGGAAGGAGGTAATGAAGATTCAAGAAGACATAAATGAAATAGAATATAAAAAAATAGAAAAATATCAATGAAACCAAAAGTTGGTCTTTTGAAAAGATCAATGAAATTGACAAATCTTTAGTTATAGTGACTAAAAAAAAGACTCAAATTATTAAAATCAGAAATAAAAATAAAATGCTAAAATTTAAAAAGACATTACTATAAAATTTACAGGAAAAAAAAAGATATATGAGAATACTATAAACAACTGCAGACTAATAAATTGAATAACCTAGATGGAAAGGACAAATTTCTAGACACACGAAACCTGTGAAGATTAAACTATAAAGAAATGAAAAACCTGGATAGACTTATAACTGATAAAGAGATTGAATCTGTAATAAAAACCTCCCAACAATAAAAAGCTCTGATGATTTCACTGGAGAATTATATCAAATATTTTAAAAACTAACAATAATCCTTCTCAAACTTTTCCAAAATAATTATAGAAAAAGAAGTACTTGCTAACTCATTCTGTGAGACCAATATTACCCATATACGGAAGCCAGACAAGAAAACTGAAATAAAAGAAAACAAAAAACAAAAAACAGCTCAATATGCCTTAAGAACATCGGTACAAAAATCCTCAACAAAATATTAGCAACCCAAATTATACACAATGACTAACTATGACTTATTCCTGCAATGCAAGCATGATAAACATATAAAAATCAGTCTAATGCATCATGTTAACAGAATGAAAGTAAAACAACACATAATTTTCTCAACTTATGCAGAAAAAGCATTTGACAAAATTCAGAGTTCTTTCACAATAGAAACTCTCAACAATGTAGGAGCAAAAGGAAATTACCTCCACATAATAAAACTCATGGATGAATAATCCACAGAGAACATCATACTCAATAGCGAAAGACTGAAACCTTTCTCTCTAAGGTCAGGATCAAGGCAAAGACACTCACTTCCATTGCTTCTATTCAACATTTGCTGGAAGTCCTAGCCAGAGCAATTAAGCAAAAAAAAAAAAAAAAAAAAAAAAAAAAAAAAAAAAAAAAAAAAAAAAAAAAAAAA
>RJWJ010037560.1:0-15470 GCA_004363605.1 Indri indri
AATTGGACAGCTAAAAATATATATAGAAAAAAATTAGCCGGGCATGGTGGCACATGCCTGTAGTCCCAGCTACTCGGGAGGCTGAGACAGTAGGATTGCTCGAGCCCAGGAGTTTGAGGTTGCTGTGAGCTAAGGCTGACGCCACGGCACTCGCCCCAGGCAAGAGAGTGAGACTCTGTCTCAAAAAAAAAAAAAAAAAGTTTCAGATTTTGGAGCATTTCAGATTTGGAATACTCAATCTATATGACATGTGATTCCAACCCAGTAAAGGCAGGCATTGACAGGTAAAACCAACCAGAAAATAATGTGGTACAAAATTTCCAGTAATTATAAATAAAAGTTATTCCGAATTTTCCAAACATTTCATTTTTACAAATAGTCAACTTGCAAGTAAGAAAATCTTCACTGTCAATTACATAAATTCCACCCCTTTAACAAACTCCAAAGATCTGAAAAGACAGTTTCGTAACACTGGGAAATTATGAGATACAATGTCAATTAACATTTTACTACATTTTACGGTTAATCAAACTGTAAATCTGTTTCTCAGGACCTGTTTTTAATGCAATTTTCTTTTTATATACTCCCACAGCAGCCAGAACTTATTTAAAGCAGGTACTACACTTGGAATTTATTCTGTATCACCTTCCCCAACTAGGTTGTTAGCAACATGGAGGTAGGCATTTCTATATCCTTTAGCCTATAGTTCTTGGCACATAGTAAGTGCTTGGTAACTGTTCCAAGGTGAGCAGGTCTATGCAAACCTAACTGCAAAGTCAGAGGAAGCTAAGAGGCCAAAGAAAGGGGCTGGCAAATCCAGTTTCTCAGGAAAAAAACATTTAATAGGGACTTACGAACAGAAGCCACATCCTGGTTGACTTGAGACTGTGGATCCCAGTGCCATTACCCATCAGACCCAGGGCTTATAAATGGCAGGGAAGGAATGGGTAGGACAATTGAAGTGACCACTCAGGGAAAGGAAAGAATACTATGTGAATCTGCCTAAGGGCAGGATTTAACAATTTAACAGTAGATAAAGTAAATTAAAAAGTAGATAAAGTAGAAATCTTAGAGGCATTCCCAAAACAGGGGTTAATCAGAAGTTAATATGGCCAGTTAGCATCCAAGATGGAGTTGCTTTAGCCTCCACAGTAATAGAGATGCTAAATAAATAAATAGTACCGAAATTTTAACTCCTTTAATAATATTAAGGCTGAGATTCTGGTTAAAAGTCTATTCAGAGAAGCTGCTGGATAGAACATCACAAGAGGTACTGGATGGCCTGGTTAGAGGCCTAATTCTAGACCCAATCTCCTATCTCTTACTCCCTTCCCTACATGGCACTTGGGATTTCTCAGTTTTGCCAAACTTGGGAAGGAGTATAAGATGATAGCCTCTCTCCCTCCACCCAGATCTCCACTGCACTGGCCTTTACCCTCTTACTGTGCTCAAACCCCTGGGCATAGATCTGGGGATCCCAGAGATGTTTCTGATTTAGAAATGTGAATGAGAAAGCAAAAAGGACAAATTAGAAAACAGTTTGTATAGCACAAACTCATTTGTGTTTAACAAGAAAGAAAAGGTAGTATTTGCATAGAAAATCCCAGAGAGAATAGACCAAAACTTAATAGTTACTTTTGGGGAACGAGAATGTGAGGAAAGGGTGGTGGATATTCCTGTGAATTTTTACCTTTCACTCTACAGCCTTCTTTACTGTTTAAATATTTATTTTTTAACCAAGAATATAAAAACAACATAATACCAAAACCAAAACAAAGAGCCTCTCTTTAAACAACAAATATCTGCTGTATCAGTACAGGTACGTTTACTTTGCTATTAGATTCAAAGCTGAAGTAATGATAAAAACAATTCTAATAACAAAAAAGGAAAAAATCAAATGGAAAAGCACATCAAGTATTGTGGACTTAAAGGTTAAGTTCAAGTGTACCTGTCAACAGGTCTCAACTGAAAATGAAGTGGCTCCCTAATCAATTAGTGTTGTTTCCTGAATTCCTTCTTGCATGTTATCCTCCTCCTCCTGACACAGAAGAAAAAACAAGAAATTCCATAGAAACTAGTATGTGGAAAAGTTTTTGTTAATGCACACTACATCTTACACTGTAAGATCTATACTCACAGTTTGAGGAAAATGTCTTACTAACATTCAGATACTTAGTCTCAACAACAAAGCTACTGAAAAAGCTTCATTCTCACAGAGGATTGGAAGATTACTACACATGAGCAACTCCAGGTTTTTAACAGCCAAAATTGAATGCTCCTGAGCCAGTTTCAGTTAAAGCAATTTCTTCATTAGTTTTACTTGGCCAAAGGTCCTAAACTTCTAATTTAGACTACCATTTCCAAAACAAACCTCCAAACTGTACCTAACTCTCTAAACCAGCACTGTCCAATACATGTGGCCAATGCACACTTGAAATGTGGCCAGTAGGACCTGAGAGTTGCTGCGTGTAAAATACACACAGGATTTCAAAGACTTAGAAAAGACTCAAAAAAGAGAATGCAAAATACTTCATTAATAACTTTAAGTATAGGTTGAAATGTTTTTGATACATTGGGTTAAATAATACATGATATTAAAATTAATATCACCGGTCACTTTTTTGAAGTGGCTACTGGAAAATTTTCCATTGAAATTTTCATTGCGGCTTGCATTTTATTTCTGTTGGACAGCACACCTCTGAACCTTAGTTACCTCCTTGATGAAATGGAGATAACGCCCACTCAAGCGGTTATTATAAGGATCGAGCAAATTAAGACCTGTAACCGCTTAGCATACAGTTGCTATTAGCTAACCAAAGGCTAGTTGCCAAGGCAGGCGTTTGCACTAGAAGAGACTCAAAAGCGGTTGACGCCACCGTCACCAGGCTTCAGCTACTCTAAGGACAGCCTTTGGGGGCATGCCTTCCTTCTCTCGCTTGCAGAACAGAAGCTGGAATATCACCTCCGGAAACCCGAGGGCGCCCCAGGGACTGCGGCGCGGCCAGCGACGGCGCTGGTGAGCGTGGGGCGCCTCCGCTGAGAGCAGGCTTCCGCTCCTTCCCACAAGCCGGTTTCACCGAGCGGAGTCAGGGGTACGGTGAGGAGGAACCCCGAAACCCATGTCCGGCGGCGGCCTGCTGGGAGGAAGGCCGGGCAGGCCAAAAGGGCAGCCCACGGACCAGGTAAGGAAGGAGGCTCGGCTCTCCTGGTCTCAGCCTACGCGGCCCCACCTACCTGCCGCGCCGGTTCCCTGAATGGCGCAGCGGCCGCCGCTCCCGACGCTGAGACTTCTTCTCCTTCCACACGGCCCACTGGCTCCCGGTCCATCGTGGTCGCCGCCACAGGGCTGCTGGCGCTGGCAAGACAGAGAGTAATGGCCGATAAGCTCACTGCCATCCTCCACCTCCCCGCCCAGTCGCTGGCCGAGCCCGGCTATCGGGAAGTGGGACTCACCGGCAGCGCCCGCTTCGCGCCGCGCCCCGCCAAGTCACTGTGAAAGCGACTGGATGGCCAAGAGGGGTGGGGCCGGCCTGAGGGGCGGGGCCGGCCCGCGCCTCGCCCACTGGCTCGGCACCCGGCAGCCTGCTGACTGCAGCCTGAGAGGCGCAAGTGCCCGCTGGCCGGGCGGGCCTCGCGCTGCGCTGCTTCCGGCCCGGCCCACGTCCGGAGCCCGTGGAGCCCCCGCCTGGCACCACCTGTGACGTCATGCCTCGTAACTGTACCTGAAGCCTGGAGTCGGGATCCGGGCGCAGCCTTTACCCAGCTGCGCGCCAGGCAATCCCCCTCCCAGACCTTGGTTGCTGCACTTGCAAAATGAGAACAGCTGCGTACTGTGCTTCAAAGGCTACTGGTGAGATGTGGTTGCTGAAATGTATTGTAAAATGCACAGCTCGTGCTACACATTCCATTCCTAACATGGAGGACAGTCCAGCCAAAATACTCTGGAAATAAGAGCCCCAAGGATGATTTTTGCTGACACTTGTCTGAAGTGCTTAACTGTAGAAAAAGTTAAGTGATAAGACCTGAGAACAAAGCGCGGTAGTAGGCTTCCATCTTGACAATTGACAAATATTATATGATCTGTGTTGCAGGCCGTGTGTGTGTGTGTGTGTGTGTACATGCGCGTTCACGTGTGTAAGGGGGGCATCCCAGACTTGTTCCATTTTTCCGAGTGTTCAACCATATTTCAGAAATCATCATCGCAATGATTACTGCATGACTTTAACATCAAACGAGTTGGAGCATCTCTAGGTAAATGGTTTTTTATTGTTGTTTTAACATGAAAGTCTTTACAAATATGTAGAGGTAAAAAATAAAACATACATTATTTCAGCTACAGACTTCGTTTGGCACTTTAGATTCCATTTTCATGGCAGTGCCAATTCAGAAATACTCCCTAAAGTTTTATGACCTAGTATATATTATTGAGCATGGCACCAACAGGTCCAACTCCCTCACAGCCTTAAATATTCCTTTCTTTTCTGAGCAAAAGTTCTTTTTCCTTACCTCTGTCTAATATTCTTGTACATGTTCTATCCTACTTCTAACTGTAAGAATCTAAAAACAAAACCAAAAACCTTAAAAACAATCATTTGAAGACCATCTATACTTTAAAAACTGGTTGGAAATCCATAATACTCTATATTCTTGTAATAAAATCAAATTAGGTTGCTGCCGAAGTAAACAAGTTAGTAACATGATCTGATGCTGTATGGTGGCATTAGCAAGGGGTTGAGACAGTCCAAAACAGCAAAACCAAACTCTGTAATAAATTGAAAACAAAAATAAAGAGCCAATTGTTAAAGACTTCATGACTTGGCCTTCATACACAACAGAGTTCTACATTATATGCATTCAAAATTACTTTCCTCTTACTGGCAAGAAAGGCAATCAACAATCTTTATCATTAAAAATTTGTGGAATGTTTATAATTGCATGATTTCATTTTCCAAATTGGCAGTTAAACATAAAACTAAAATTTTCACTGCTGAAGCAGAATGTATTTTTATGGTTTACAAGTATATTTCTTAGTTTACCGAAAATTCAAACTGCAAGTTATATTCCAACATGAAATGGAAATATTTCCTAAAAAGATATCTTTAACACAAACATGCAATTGAAGAACAGTTTATTACACATCAACAACTCAAAACAACATAAAAGCACAGAAATACTAATGGTTTTCTTTTGGGCATTTGCATTTTTGTCATTATTTCCAAACTGTTACAGCTCTACTAAAAGTAGGCAATAAAGCAACATGTCAAACTTCTTTTTCACTTCTCACTCTGACAAAAAGTAAATTCAAGTATTATTATAACTTATATTCTTAAAAACATAATTGTGGTCTAAATTCAATCATAGAATGGAGCACATAGGACTAAAAAGGAAAATTTAGATCTACCCATTTCTGTGTAAGGCTGGGAAAATAAATCTGAATAAAATTTGATAACCAGGAATGTTAATCAAATAAACAAGACATGACTATGGTTTTAATATAGCTCTGTGTGTGTGTGTGTGTGTGTGTGTGTAAAGAGACAGAGAATATTTTTCAGGTTATCCTATCCCGCAAATAGAATATATTTTCATCAAAAATGACACACAAGAAAAAAGGTGATAAAAATAAAAATGCATTTAGGTTGATCCTAAGCATAAAGATTTTATAAAAGAAATTATTAAATAACAATAGTGTCTTCACTTACGGAGCCCAATATGCCAAGTACTGTGCTAAGGGCTTTCCTGATATTAACTCTTCTTCCTCACAACTCAGAGGTACTACTATAGTTACTGACATTTTATAGATGAGGAAACAAAGACTCGGAGAAGTAATTTACTCAAGAGCATAGCTGGTAAGCAGCAGAACCAGGGTTCAAACCGAGGCAGTCTGATTCCAGAACCTACACTCTTAGCCACTCTGCCCCTTTGAGGATGAAAATGTCAAAAACAGACCATTAAATGTTAGAAGGCAGGAAATTTCTAAACCAAAGGAGAGGGTAATATTTAGAAAGATCTAGATGGAAATGAGTAAAGTATGTTTATTTTCTGAAGTCTATTATAAGGAATAGCCATTAGTAAGCTTGAAGGCCCTATATGCAAGAAGCAGATGAAAATACCAAGTAAACTTTTAAATTTGATGTTATGTAAACATATTTGGTTTGTTAATTGAAATTTGGTCAGGTATGGGTCGGGGGTGTGGTGAGAATACACTATTGATATTCAGCTACCAGAATTTTCTATATGGTATTAGTCATAAAATACTAGCTTTCTTTTGCATGCTATGCCTAAATTCAGTAATCTCAATGTTGGAGAGCAGTGTAATTCTGTAAAGAATTATGTTATTGATCTTTAAAGATCACAATTAAGATCCTGCCTCTCAAGGTAAGATCATATATATTTTTTTAATACAGTAAGAAGGAAATTACAGAAAATCAAGGGACACACATCACCTAAAGGGCTTCACACTCCTATTTCCTATCAAATGGCCTGTTAAAAAACATGCAGCTATTTCTTGTACCACTTTTGCCAGAATTGAGATTATGAACCCCTTAATTGATTTTCCAAGGTCGGAAAGTATCGGCCAATGACGATATCCAATAACAATTCCTACCTTTTGGGAGGAGGGAGGTCACTAAGGAGCAAGTTTCTCTATTTATAAAAACATAAAAAGCAAGCAAACATGATTCCTGAAATATGCAAATATGCATACATTATATGTTCTCACCTGCTGCAGATAAGGAACTTCTCTCTGGAAAGAGGCTCACAAAACTTCAGCATATTTTGCTTAAGAAAAATGGATCACAGTCACAGACTGCCTTCCTGTGAGTAGAAAAATCTTATATGTGGTAGTGTCAAAGGAGCTTCAGGGCCCATAGGGCAATTTCTTAGTGTCAGGATCATCTGAATTATCCATCTTACAAGTAAGTACTACTGAGCAATGTCTTGGCTGTTTTTCCATTTATGATCCAACGTGGTACTAAGAAATGCATTGTTTCAGACTAATTAGAAAACCCTTTTAAGCCAAGTGAAGCTAAAAGGTATAACATGCTCTTCAAATGATGATTTCAAACTAAGAGAGTTAAAAGTAATAAGGGAACTGCAAAAAGCAGCGTATGCATGCCAAACTCAAAAGAACTTGTGTGGCGGTCAGCTCATTAATAAAAGGAAAAATACCATAATTACCAGCTTACAAGGTATATTTTTACTTTAAAAGAACCAGAAAATTACTTTGTACTCAATATGCCCATATTACAGGTAAGAGGTTAATACAAGACCTTTTAAAAGCTGAAGGTCTTAGGTGAGCAACTACTCAACACTGAACAAATTGTTACTTATCCCTTCAGGCAAAGTGTGGGGAGAAACTATCATAGCAAATTTCATATCATGTCTATTAACTACTTTACAAAAATCACAAGCCACAGGCTACACAACTGATCTATAGGTAAAGTTTAAATTAATGGCCCAGCATTTGATACGTAATTTCATCATTCTGGTAACTTAGGGACACAAAAGCAAAAAAGGCATCAGGTTCAAGCTGCATGCAACACCTTAATGTTTAGAACATGGTCACTGGGATTTGGAGCAGAATTTTGAAAGTAATGACTCAATGTCTAATCCAATGAATGTCAGTGATAAAGAGAATCTCCGGATTCAAGCTGTGATGATGGCTTTCTGGTTTCGGATATGATTATTTACTGGGTTTTAATAACCATTTCTATATTTTGAGGAAGATCAATAATTATTTATATTTAATTATTTAATCATGATTCTCACTGACGTAGTCATTTTCATTATAGCTTATTCAACTTCTTTGGCTGCTCTCTCTATTCAAATAGTAAAATACTTTCTTTTACTGTGTACACAAGCATCAAGTTGAAATTCCTTCACATTTTTAAACACTTTGTTCCATTTTTCACTGAGATATTTGCTTATATGCTTATATGTACTAGAGCTACCTGTAAAAGAAATTCATTCAAATTTATTTTATATTATGGTTTACCTCTAAAATTATTTAGACCTCCTAAATTCACTGAAATATTAATGTATTAATTTTACCTTTACATTAATATGCATGATATAGGACTTTAGCTCCAGTAAATTTCCTGGTTTTGTTGCCACCAGTTTGTCAGTACTCATTTATAACACTATATTTCTTTTTAGTTATGTGACACTATTTCTATTCAAGGTTAGTACAATGTTACTGCATATCAGAGCTGAGGACTTCCTTTCACATTGTAATATATTGTATTTATTTGAACAAAATAATAGTCTGTGTAACACGTTTATTACATTATAAAACACTTTTTTCCCAAAAATTCCTCCATAAAACTGCAATGCATTATGCATATATATAGCATTATATTTTATATGCCAGCAAATATGATACTTTGAGGAGAACATTGACGTTGACCACATTTAAATTAATTTTCCCTTTCTTGGTTTTGTAGTTTGTTGATATTTAATTTCTAAATTTGTTTTTGTTTTAAAATTACATAAGCACTGTAAGCTTAAGGAACCTGTACTTAGTTTTATGTTTGTATATATTTAAGTAACAATAAAACTCAGGAAAAATTTAATGTGGTATCATAGTAATATGATAGCTAGCTAGCTAGTGAAGTTGGGAAATATATCAGATATCAAAAAGCTAAGAAATTGATTTTTTATTTTTTTAAGATCGGGTCTTATTCTGTCTTCCAGGCTAGAGTGCAGTGGCATCATCATAGCTCACTGCAACCTCAAACTCCTGGGCTCAAGTGATCCTCCTGCCTCAGCCTCCCAAGTAGCTGGGACTACAGGTACATACCGCCATGCCTGGCTAATTTTTCTTTTTTTTTTTGTAGAGACAGGGTCTTGCTTTTGCTCAGACTGGTCTTGAAATCCTGGTCTCAAACAGTCCTCCTGCGGCCTCCCAAAGTGCTGGGATTACAGGTGTGAGTCACCACGTTCAGCCATGAAATCAATTTTTTTTTAGATATGAAGGGAGGGAGTAAAGAGGGGGATTCAATTTCTTTTTGGTTTTTTTTTATTATTTTTTTTTTGAGACAGAGTCTCACTGTCACCCTGGGTAGCGTGCAGTGGTGACATCATAGTTCACTGCAGCCTCAAATTCCTGAGCTCAAGCAATCCTCCTGCCTCAGCCTCTGGAATAGCTGGGACTACAGGGGTAAGACACCCAGCTAATTTTTTCTATTTTTAGTTGCCTCGCTAATTTTTTTTTATTCCATTTTTAGTAGAGACGGAGTCTCACTCTTGCTCAGGCGGATCTTGAACTCCTGACCTCAAGTGATCCTCCCGCCTCGACCTCCCAGAGTGCTAGGATTACAGGCGTGAGCGACCACACCCAGCCAGACACAATAATATTTAACACTATGACTGAAGCCATAAAGTTTATTATGGCCAAAGGTCTCATTTTCCTTTTTTGTTCAAAATGCAAAATTGATACCCCAAGAATAGAAATCACAAAAATGTGTACCAAGAAAAGGTAGTATGCATCAGTTTAATTACAAACTACTTTGGAGAACAATATTTTCTCTATTGTCAAATTTCTATTGCTGGACCTTGCTATAACATTTCCACAGAACACAAGATACATCATTTTTACACGGTATACAATGTTCTATAGGGTTATTCTTGCCTTTAGCTGGTGAAAAAACTATTGGGATATAAAATCTTTGCCCCAAGTAAACACAAAAATCAGTTACATTCTTTATGTAATTATTTTTTAAAGATACTTTGGCTTATAAGACCTTTTTTAAACACTTCAATCATAAAAAATTAATACCATAAAAACTATCCATTTTTTTCATTCTCTCCTACTACTACAAATCAATCCTTTGCTGAAGATCAGTTCACCCTAATTCAAAATATATTGTTACACCATACCTATTATATCTATCATGTCAAAAATGAATAGGAATAATAATTATTCTATAATAGTATTTTCACTCCCATAATTTATTTAAAAACAATTGTTGTAAATGAATTATGCAGCCATCCAAGGTAACCAATAACCAGACAGGTCATTCTGTCACCCAGGCTATAGCACAGTGGTGCAATTATATAGCTCACTATAACCTCAAACTCCTGGGCTCAAGCAATGCTCCTGCCTCAGCCTCCAGAATGGCTAGGACTACAAGCATGTGCCACAACGCCAGGCTAATTTTTTAATTTTTTGTAGAGATGGGGGTCCCACTATGTTGCCCAGGCTGGTCTTGAACTCCTGACCTCAAGGAATCCTCTGACCTCTGTCTCTCAAAGTGCTGGGATTAGAGGCATGTGCCACCATACCTGGCCATCTCATTATTTTTAATATATAATAGTGACAGCCTAATATTTGCAATTAAATTTTCCCATTAGGAAATCTATACATTAGCTATTATCATCAAAGCATATCAATTTCTTCAAGTTGATTTTTGGTATGTAAGAAACATAACAAAAGTGGCTTTAAAAATAACCAAAGATTGCCAATAAGGCTTCAAAAATAGGTAAAAAATGAAAGTTATATACAAAACATTATATGCTGTGACTACAACCAAATTCTGAATTTTGATTTAAATGGCAGGCTAAGATTTTCTATGGCAAAATTATGTTAATTATTCTAAGTTAAACAAAAGTTCCTAATACTCTTGATTAAATTACTCTACCAAATTTCCCATTAAATGTATATTTCCAGGCATAGTTTTAAATTACATGTATCTATTGGCTTTTCTGTTGACTTTTTAATATGATACACTGATCATTTTAAACCATAAAGAAAGTTAACAACCCCTTAACTTATAACCACTTTGAAGTTTATTTTACAGCACTTTTATTGAGACATCATGTAACTACTGACCAGGACTGTTTACAAATGTAACGCTTGGCCTTTGAGACAATTAAAAACCTTTCAGTACTAAAATTTTACATCATCATTTGTTTAACTTAAGAAGTGTTATGACGGTGAAAACAGAAGAAAATCTAAAGCAAAAATATAATGATTTCCACAAAAACCATATATTTCTCCCTTATATTAAAGGGAGGGAGGGAAGAAGGAAGGAAGACAAAAGAAGGGGAAAAAGGGATGAGAAGAAAAAGAAGGGCAAGATAGGCAAGAAAAATACTTTTTTTCCCCAATTTGCAAAAAAGGAGGGAAACTCTGAGGTCTCAGCAAATAATGTAATCAACTGAGTCAGTTTATATTAAGGCATCTTCTTTACATATTATTGAATCCCATCATGCCTTTCATATTGCCAGCAGCACCCTGTTGAAACTGCCTCATCATTGACTGAAGTCCTGCCATACCACCTAGAGTGAAAGTAGAGTTAAAAACAGATAATTATTATGCAGAACTTGGAACATTCATTACTTTTGCCTAATAAGTACTTTAACTTCTGAAAAATACTAAGTTCTGACTGCAATTTAGTCATCAGCCTCAAAGAAATACCAACTAAAAATTTGTATTATCATCAGTATCCTCATCTATAAAAGAGAATGAACCACCTACCTCATTGACTTATAAGGAATAAATGAAAAAAAATGATACATGAAAAGATCTTAGAATAGGACCTGTCACACAGTCAATAAATCTAAACAAAAACTTTTTTGTTTAGGGGCATATTTCATCAGACTTACAGAAAGCAAAGAATTTCCCATTTATTGAACGTCTACTATATGCCCAGAATTTTACCAAATGCTTTCTATATATTAGCTCACTTAGCTGTCACAATTTCCTGATAACATATTATCTGTGATTTTACAGAAGGGTAAAGTGAGGTTTAGAAAGTTTAAGGGACTTTTCAGAAGTGACACAGTAAAAGTGGAACTGAGGTTCAAAATCCTTATATAATTTCAAAATCCCATCATGAAAAATATCCAGGTTCCAGAAATCGGGCAAAAGATCACTAGAACAAACATAAGCAAAAGATCATTAAATAGTTTGCTCAAAAATCACATGGGTAAACCACTTCGTTCTCACGAACACACACACAAAATCACAGGTAACAGCAGAGGATTGAATAAAACCTCAGCTAATATAGTGCTATTACAACCATTAAACTTAGGATTCAGATGACCATTTCCCTCAAATCACACAACTTTATTTTCTTAATATCACAACAGAAAGCTTGTCATTAAAACTCAATCCTTATAGATTAAACTGTCTATTAGCAACTAGCAACAATTTGGTATTTACCCATGTGATGAAGAACTCTAGGATCCATCATTTTGGCCATTTGTTGATTCAGTTTTGCCATCTGTGACTGGCTCACATTCTTAGACATGTCGCCACCTGAAAAAGAAAATGATTTCAAGTCTGTACAGGAAGTAATATAATCCAGGCATAATAGAAAGTTTGATCAATTGAGTACCCACAAAGAAAAAAAAAATCTTGTAATCTTACCACTCTAATACGATTGTTTCTATTTCTACATATTCCCTTCTAATCTTTATCTCCATTACATATATTTTTTTGAAGAACAAGTGAAAGTCGACATAAAGGAACATTTAAAAGACTTTCTTAAGGCTATGATTTTTTTTTTATTTTTTTTTTTTTGAGAGAGAGTCTCACTCTCTTGCCTGGGGCGAGTGCCGTGGCGTCAGCCTAGCTCACACCAACCTCAAACTCCTGGGCTCAAGCAATCCTACTGTCTCAGCCTCCCGAGTAGCTGGGACTACAGGCATGCACCACCATACCCGGCTAATTTTTTCTATATATATCTTTAGCTGTCCAATTCATTTCTTTCTATTTTTGGTAGAGACAGGGTCTCGCTCTTGCTCAGGCTGGTCTCGAACTCCTGAGCTCAGAACGATCCGCCCGCCTCGGCCTCCCAGAGTGCTAGGATTACAGGCGTGAGCCACCGCGCCCGGCCAAGGCTATGATTTTTGCTAATACTTTTAGTTATACCTGTGAATAAGCCACTAATAGCAATATTAGCCTAGTGGTTCTTAACAGTAAGCTGTAACGATTGCTTAATAGTGATATAGGGGAATGCTGAACAAAAAGCTGAGTTTATAGATATGAGTTAATAAGGAAAAAGACTGGATAGCTTTTAAATGAATATGAAAGAATGAATGAGTCTAAGAGAATTTGAAGATTTATATATATCTAAGATGTTTTTAAAAAATAATGAAAAGCTTCAGAGAATAGAAAGACATATAATACAACTTCATTTTTCAAGGAATTTCCATACACTAATTCAAAACTCCACAGTAAAAAGAGCAGCCAATGAAAGAGAGCTGCACTCTGGGCTAGAACAGGTAAAAGCGTCCTTTAGAGAACAACTGTATTCTTAAGAGACAAGAAACAAAAGAGATCATCACTGCAACAATGAATAAGTAGAATTGCTTCAACAAAACTATTTATTTCAATGGAGCATTAACCATGGTACTTCCCAGGAGCATTTAATAAAAATGAAAATCAAAGCTATTTCTGATTCTCTGATCACAGCTGGTTAATCTGAATAAGTTATGTAAAAGAAGAAGGATGAAACGAAGAGAAGATATGTTTTTATGGTGAAATGTGATGAAGTCTGAAAAAATCATAAATCTGTGGAAGATAAAAATTCCATGTTCATTGGTGATCTATCCTAAGAGTTTGTTTTTCAGTACTTAAAATATTAAGGGTTTGGTGTGATGAGGATGCATGCATATCCACTGCTCACTTCATCTTAGTTGTGTGTTTAGTAAAGAATCATTGCATAGATAATATCTAAATGATGGATCTGTTCTATAAAGAATAGTCAGCGTCACTTCGGAAAGATGCTAAACTGACATAATGTGTTTATTAATCACTATCTGAATAGCATGGAATGTTGGGAATTATAGCCAATTTAAACATGTTTTTCTAACTTTTCTCCCTTGTCACAAAAGACAAAATAGGATATAGCAAGCAACCAAAATAAGGAAAGTTTTCAAAGACACAAGGTAATTAAAAACATCTGTACAGGGCTGGTGTGTTGGCTCACGCATGTAATCCTAGCACTCTGAGAGGCTGAGGCAGAAGGATCACTTGAACTCAAGAATTTGAGACCAGCCCGAGCAAGAGCGAGACCCCGCCTCTACTAAAAATAGAAAAAATTATCCGGGTCTGGTGGCACATGCCTGTAGTCCCAGCTACTCGGGAGGCTGAGGCAGAAGGATCGCTTCATGCCAGGAGTTTTAAGTTGCTGTGAGCTAGGCTGACACGATGGCTCTCTAGCCCGGGCGACAGAGTGAGACTCTGTCTCAAAAAAACAAACAACAACAAAAAATCTATCATCTGTATATACTCATTCTTTTCAGAGTTATTCATCTTTGGAGCTTGCCTAATCACTATTTTTTGAAATAATATATTCATTTTAATAGTTTACATTATAGAAAAAAATTAAAAAGAAGACTAGAACAGTTGATCAACTCTATGGAAAATTCTTTTTATCTTACAAAATACACAACAAATTAAATTCTAGTTGGAATAAAGAGTCGAATAAAAAATAAAACCAAAAATGAATAGAAAAAATAAGTGACTGCTGTGGTATCAACATGAGGAAGGCTTTCAAGAGCATAAAAGAAATCAAAGGAAAAGACAGATAAAGTTAGCTACATTAAAAATGTAAACTTCTGTTCATTATAAAATATAAATAAATAACAAATGAAAAACTGGAGAAAAAATATTTGCAGACATAAACCAAGATAAATAAAGGAAATTTAAACCAGTAAATGTACAAAGAAATGTTAAACTTAAGTAGAAATCTAAAAACATCAAAAAAAATATGATCATTAAATTGGAAATATTTCAAAATTATTCATATGTTAAATTTCTGATCAAAACGAACAAAATTCCTGGTCTCATGGAACTGCACAGAAATTGATACTGATACAGAAATAGATGAAACCAGACTAACTGTCCAATAAAAGTGGCATTATTGCTGGGTACAGTGGCTCGCACCTATAATCCTAACACTCTGGGAGGCCAAGGCTTGAGGTCAGGAGTTTGAGACCAGCCTGAGCAAGCACGAGACCCTGTCTCTATAAAAAATTATAAAAATAAAAATAAAAAGAGGCATTACATTAAACAAAGACACATGCGTAACAGGAATAGTGGTGGTTAGTGGTTAAAAATTATATTTTGAAAAATATTTGACAACATGGAAAAATATTCATGATATAACAGAAGAAAACAGTTATATCAACTGTTATTTGAAATAGGATCCACTGGATTCTCCAGAAAGTAAAGGTAATATGTTTTTTTCTTATATTCTCTAAATTTTCTATAATATGTATTATATGTTCATAAAAACAAAATCATTAAATTTGCTTTTTAAAAATATTAATGTTTATTTCTTTGAATCTGAAGACAGACAAATCACAGATCACATTATAAATCCTGAAAGTACTTGAATATAATATGAAATTCAGTAGTGAATTTCAGTGGTGAAATTAAGTACTGGCAATACTCCCTGACCTTAATATTTAGTTTCTTAACTTCTTTCTTTTCAGTCTGTTAACTAATAATGAGCTTATTT
>RJWJ010037561.1:0-15455 GCA_004363605.1 Indri indri
TATATAAAGTAATTTTTAAATTCATGAAGGACCACTAAATTTACTAAAAGCAGTAGGATGATGAAAATAATTGCCTGTATAGTTATTTTTTAAATATCATAATTACCATAAAGGAAAATATTTCAGACAAATAGAAGAAAATGATTTTTCTAAAGAACTAAATATAATTACCTTAAGGAGATCAAAAGTATATGATAGTTACTTTTTATTTTAAAAAATTTGCTGTTTAAGCCATCTTGAAAGTTATATTGTGATCATAAGTAATGTGTAAGCATTGGCAAAAACTAGCTCAGAGATAACAATAGAATAAGATAAAAATGAAGGAAGCAGGAAGTTTTGAAGTGTGTAAAATAATTTAAGAAATCAAATGTAAATTTGTATGCAGTAACAATTACTTTTAAAGAACAAATCTGTTTTTACACAGCAAATGTCTCAAATTCCAGAAACCAATACTTACAGACTCATTGTATTGATACACTCATTTACTTTTGTGACAACATGTCAAAACATCCAAATTTTTAAATTCTTTCTATACGCCTGTAGGTAATTTCATCTTGAATCCTGAACATTTTAGTATAATTATTAGTAGTCATTCACTGGTTAGTTTCTTCTTATGGTGGTGCTAATACATAGTGCCAATAAATATTAATTCTTATTACTGTTACCATTAACACAATACTATATGGACTTATAAGGTACAGTGGGAGCTTAGGATAAGGACTATAGAGGTCTACAGAGGTAAAGAGAATTGCAATATGGATATAGATGTTGACATAGACATAGACATAGATTAGATGAAGATATAGACATAAATATAGGTATAGATATTTGAGGGAGATATTTGTCAAGTAGAGATAGACATAGACATTAATATAGATTAGATATAGATACGTGAGGGTGGTATTGATCATGGACATATTTATAGCAGAAAAAAATATCATTTTGACCTGAAATTATAAAACAATTACTGGCAGGAATTATAAGCATGGGAAATAATACATAAAAGGATAAAAGTTTGTTAGGATGCTGCAGATTTAAAAGACCCTCCAACCCTTTCCCCCAACACACACATGTAAACACCACTTAGAAAATTTCAGTTTTATTAGGGAAGGATATGGAGTACACAGAATCTAGGTTGTCATACAGAACAGAGGATGATGCAGCATGCATTTGTGAGATTCTTTCTTGAATTGTTTTTCAAACAAGTTTCAATGCTATAGATAACACTTTCCTGCTAGAGTTGAAAAGAAAGCTAATTTCTTGTCTTGAATTGCTCATTTAAAAGCTGAATAATTTAGCCATCACTGGAATGCAATAATGCCTCCTTGGACTTCCTCTACATCATGAGCCTCTACTGGTTCATCAAAGCAAACTGTTCGGGAAGGGAAGATGTATGAACAAAGTCAGAGCCAAGGACTCCTGAACTGTACCACTACCTCTGTAATGACTCAAAGCTGGTCTTGTTACACACAAACAGTATGTGGTGATTGTACAGAATGAGGAGTTGTAATGCCTGAACAGGCCAGAGAAGAAAGAAGGACCTTGTATAAGAGGCTAAGGAATTGCATTTAAGTTGCACGTTATGGGAGTTATTGAACATTTTTGAGAAAAAGAAAGACAGGATAAAATTGTCAAAATTGAAAAAAAAAATTCTGTTATGAAAGTATAGAAGACAAAATGGAAGACGGAGACATTAGAAGTAGAGAAAGATTTGAAAGGATGTTATGCTTTGATTCGGGGTAAGATGATGATAGTCTGAATAAAGAAAAAGATGAAAGAAAGGAAGACGTGTGGATAAGTAAGGGAAGAAAATGGAACGGGCAGTGGTTGGAGACACGGCTACACTGGAGAGAAACTTTATTGATCATATGACATATTTGGAGAGCTAGGGTGAAAGAGGGAGAAGAGCTTATGATAAATCTTGGTTAAAATATCACAGACAATACTGAGAGGAATTCCCACTCTGCACAATACTGGTCAGATCAAGTCCTCTTGAAATTGAAATCGAAGCTCACAAACAAAAGTCCATTTATTGGAATTCAGTGTCAAGTTTTTTATCCTTTTTACGAAGAGTCTTTCTTATCAATGGGAATCCAGTGGCTTATAATTGTTTGGATGCAAATAAGTGGATTTGCTGTAATTTTACTTTCTGGGACTCATTTTTCCTATGGTGGGAAAACAATACAACTGGTTTCAATAGCAGTCTATAGAACCATCAAATTCTTCTATATAAAGGGCCTCAGCCAATTGGCTTGGCTTGTCAAAAACATATAATCGGAAAATAAAAATATAAAACATAGGAATGCCAAGTTGCTCAATTAGCTGTGTGCAGAAACTTAGAACAGTCCCAGAATGTTTAAGTCATGACTTCTGTAGCCATTTACTTTTGACATATATCTTTTTGTTTTGCTATTTATTTAATGGTCATTATACTTCACATTTACTTATGAAGGCTCATGAATATTTTGTGTGTGTGTGTGTGTAAAACACCAGTGATTCCTGAATTTTCTTTCTATTTGATCAAAACAGTATTTTTATTTTTTCTAATTTGTATAAATTTAACAGGTACAAGTGCAATTTTGTTACATGGATATATCGTCTTGTGGTGAAGCCTGGGATTTTAGTATATCTATCACCTGAATCATGTATATTGTACCCATTAAGTAATTTCTCATCATCCATCCCTCTCCCGCACCTCCACCCTCTGAGTCTTCAATGTCTATCATTTCACACTCTATGTCCATGTGCACACATCATTTACCTCTCACTTATAGGTTAGAACATGCAGGACTTGTCTTTCTGTTTTTGAGTTTTGTCTTTTTGTTTCACTTAATGATCTTAAGCTCTATCCATGTTGCTACAAAAGACATGATTTCATTTTTTTATTCCATTATGTGTGTGTGTATATATATATATACACACACACACACACACTACATTTTCTTTATCCAATCATTCATTTATGGACACCTGGGTTGATTCCATATCTTTACTATTGTAAATAGTGCTACAATAAACATATAAGTACAGCTATGTTTTTGATAGAATGATTCTTTAACTTTGGGTAGACACCTAATAGTAGGATTATTTGGATCAAATAGTTTAGTTTAGTTCTTTCAGAAATTTCCGTACTGTTTTCCACAGAAATTGTACTAATTTACATTCTCAACAATAGTGTTTTTAAAAACTTTTCCCTGCTACCACCTTAAAAATATAAGTATACAACATTTGGTTAATATTTCACAAATGCTATAGAACTAGCAGCTAATGTACCTCTCTATTGAAATTACTATTATTATTATTATTGCTGTAATACAGAACCTGTAATTCAAGTATAGCTAGAATTATAGTCCCTTTTGCACCTCCTTTATGCATGATAAATTAATCCTGGCCATCTTCTTCATATTCTAGTTCCCCATATATTTAAAGTTTGTTTCTTCACTTGGAATACTAGAAGTATAAAAAATCCTGAAATTGAAATTAGAGATAAAGCCAAAAATCTTACTTGGATAAATCTAAGGTATATAATTTTCACCACAGATCTGTGTTTAGAGTACTAGGCTCTTGTATATATTTGTTTCCCATTCTCTTGTTACTTACTGTAGTTATAATTAGTTGAGAGTACTACCTTACTTGATTCTAATTTGTTATTTATCCATTCTAATTCTCCTATTTTGCTCTTATATTACACCTTTAATTTTTCTAATTTTTAATTTTCAAGAGTTCTTGCAACAGACTCTTTGGTCACCACAAACTTATGATTATAAAAAACACCTATATTGTGCTGATGGATCCAAAATTGCTTTCTCCATCCCTGAGTTTCATTTTAATTTATCTTATGACATATCTGGATATTCTAAATTTATTTGTTAAAAAATTAACTCACCATTCAATCCTAAATAAGTTCTTATGGTCATATATTCTTTTGTCTCTAAATACTATACCTTTACTCAAACACCTTTTAGAATAGTCCTAGCTATTCTTTAAGAAAGTCCTAGACTTTACTGGCACATATCACTTTCTTCAACCAAAATTTTCTGATTGTAGCTCTTATATTGTTTCCAATTTCATCACTTTTTCCATAGGAACTATTCATTTGTTACTGTTTCACTAAGTACTTTAATGGTAAAATCACCCTTCAAAATACATAATGGCTCAAATATAATAGAAATTCTTTCCTAGGTAAAAGATTAAGATAGTTGTTCTGGATTAACACATATTTTTCCTCCAAGCTCTGCATTCAGTTTCCAAACTTCTTACATTTTTTTCCTCCACACCGTTTACAACTGGCTTTCAAGGTTAGTGTTTTCACGTACATTACACTTGTGCAGAGGGAAAGAGAATGGAGACTCAATCATTCACAGGAAAACTTTAGTAGAAATGACCAGAAGTAGCGCATGACACTTCCACTCACATTTAATTAGGTTTTGTTGAGTCAAATTCTATACCAAACTCCAAAGGAAGTTGAGAAACATAGCCTCGCAGTAAATACAGGTTGAAGAAATAATGAGTTTGGTGGAGAGAAAGACAGTCTCTGCCTAAATCTCTTTAATCAGTAGTATAAGATTTAAAATAATTTTACATACCAAATAATAATAAATCACATTAATATCTCAAAATAAACTCTCTACTCTTTACAGGTCAACACTAAAATGCCTAAAAACTTATGTATATATAAAATAAAATAAATTTATATACTTGAAGAAATAGAAACAAGTTTAATAGGTACCTTTTCTAAGAAAACTGAAGTACCTTTTGTTCAGAATGAACAGATATATCTCATTCCATATTAACTTCATTAAGTCTACACATACTGAAGATAAGGGAAAAATTATGATAATTATACAAAACATGTGTTTGGCTGTTTGATGAAGGGATGAATTCCAAATCATTGAAATTTTTCTTCATAATTTTATTTGTATTTAATTTTTTAAATTTTAATTATTTCTAAGTATTGTTTTAGTGGTAGAGGGAAATCTTTAAGTATAAAAGATTAACACGGATTTATATAGGTTAAAGGGATTAGTTTTTGAAAAAACCCTCCATTACCTACATGTAGCAATGATGTATGAAATATAAAAAGTGGTAACTAAATAGACATTGCTGGGCTTGAAAATTATAATACAGTATCTGTGGATTTGACACATAAAATAAATGCAGAATATTAAAATTTAAAAATATAAATATTTCATCATCTACTAAAAACATTGAGTGTGTTTTAGAACTGTCTCACAAAAACCTCTGGGTGCATTTGGCTTCACTAGTCTATTATTTCCAAAATAATGAGAAAGTAACACCTATTTTATGCAAATATTTCAAGAGAAATGAAAAAGAGGGTAACTCACAAATCTCTTACAAAACCAGTATAAACTTTACCCAGACATCACAAAAAAATTATAAAAATAAAAATTAAATGACTATATCTTTCACATTCCTCAAGTCGATTTTGTTTTTCTCCTAGGTTTAAAAGGTTGGATTACATTGGCAAATAAGTTGGTGTAATGAACCACATAACCATCTAATATTTTAAGAAATTTGATAAAATATACTACTTATCCATGAATTGTAGTTAGTAGGGTTCTAGGATTGTTGCTGTATAATTCAAAGTTTTGTGGAACTATTCAATTTCCGTTCATTGTACTGCTACAGAAAAGAGGTGCTAGGTGAGTAATGAATATATTATTAATATTAAAGGCCAGGAATCCTCTCAATAAATAATAATGGGCAATTATTTGCTATAGGTGATTGAATTTCTACAGAGTAATAAATAAAACAATCAAAAGCATCTCTTTGCCATTCCTTGGGATATACTAAAGTTTTCCAAAGCATTAATAATCATATTAGATGTGGAAATTAGAAAGCATTAAGTTCCTGAAATTACATATATTTTATTCCTTTACGCATTTTCTTTTATTTTGGTATCATACATATTTAATATGTGGTTAAATATATCATTTTGAGATAATATTAATTCTCTACTCTTCTTGCTGAAAAATCTTTCAGAGGTTTCAATGACTTTTACCACTATACGCAGCCTTAACCTTTTTCCTGGGCTTTAGTGTAGATCCATCTCAGTGTTTTCTTTCTGTATAAACTGATATTAGGCATGGTATAAGAGAGCAGAAAGTAAAATAGGGTTTGGAGACTGAGTTACTCATTGCCCTTGCCTATTACTTTGAAATTATCTTTAACACTTCCCATGTGGATCATTCAACTGTGGCCTCTCTTCCTGTGGATCAAGATCAATAAACCATTGTTAAGTGTTTTCTTTCTACCAGTGCTCTGTAGCACAGATAAAGATGCTTGTTAAAAGGCATCTAATTCTCTGCTGTAGATAGCATGGTCTTGCCCAGAATCTCAAGGGACTATATTGTGATTTTCCCAGTGAAATTTGGCACAAACTCCCACTGTATCTTTTTCTACCATAGATATCTCCAAAATCTTACAGCCTGCCGATTTAGGTGACTCAAGTGGCAAGTCTGAATTTACCTGCTATAGAGCCCTTTCCTCCTCTGAGCTTTGCTCAAAGCTGTCAGCCTTCTATGACTGCTGATGTATGGGGTAAAGTATTCCTTCTATTGAATGTGTTACTTGCAGAATCTGAAGACACCAATTAGGAAATGTACTTCACTTGTTGTACTAGGGGATGCAAGTTTTCTTTTTACTTGGAGGGCATTTCCTGAAACATCCCAAATTTACAGAAGCGGAATGGTTTTGTCCTTTCCAAAATTCATGTTGAAACTTAATCCCCAATGCAAGAGTACTGGGAGATGGGGCCTAATGAGAGGTGTTTAGATCATGAAGGCTCCACCCTGATAAATGGATTAATATTGCTGTAAAAGGACTTGCAGGAGTGTCTTTGCTGTCTCTTCTGGTCTTCTGCATGTGAAGACATAATGTTCCTCCTGTCCAGGGGACACAGCAACAAGGCACCATCTTGGCACCAGGGACTGAACCTGCTGGCATTTTAATCTTGGACATCCTAACCTCAAAAACAATAGGAAAATAAATTTCTGTTCTTTATAAATTATCCAGTCTATGGTATTCTGTTACATAAACACAAGGCACATTCCTTGACTTCCATGAGGTTTATCTTTCACCCTTTGGAGCAGATATATTTTACCATGACTAGCATGCTAGCATTTTTTTTTTTTTTGTCCTGCACAAACAACACGATATCATCAATACAATTGACCAAATACATTGTCCTGTAAAATATCCAGATATATTCTCTCCAGACTACATCATGATAGAGAGTGGAAGAGTTAACATAGCCCTAGGGAAAAATGCTGTTCTTTCTTCCGGATGTCTACTCTCTATATTTTTCTCCAAACTTCAAACTTAGAACAACACCTATAAGCATAGTAGTTGATTCAAAATCTCTAGAAATTACTTATCTTTCAAGTGGCCAATGTTTACTCAAATAACTATTGTTCAAATTTTCTAATTGTCATATTTTTCTTAATAAACAAAGCAATAATAAACAAATAGTACACTATGCCTTCTACATAAATTACTGGACATTCTTGGCTTTAACTCCATCTGTTTGTATTCATTTTTTTTTTACTATATTTATGGTCTACTCGAACAATTTATTTCATGGTTTCATCCACCCTATCTTTGTTAATAATTCATAAATCTCTATGTCTTTACAATAAAGATAAATCAATAGAGAGTCCATTAATGGAACCACACATATATAAACAACTGCTTTTCAGCCAAGATGTCAAAGAATTCCACTTGGGAAAGAACAGTTTTTTAAACAAAGTTTCTGAATAAAGATTAAATCATTATTTAAAAAAAGGAAGATTGGTTCCTTTCTCATTGCATATGCAAAATTTAATTTGAGAAGGATTGTAGACCTAAACGTAAAACCCACAAACATAAAATTTCCAAAAGAAAACATAGGAGAATATTTTTTATAATCACGTGGAAGGCTAAAATTTCTTGAACAGGATACCAAAATAAGCATTAAAGAAAATTCTAGGATTAAAATCAGGAACATAACAACAATTCTAAATGATGGTGAGCATTGCAACTCTCACATTTCATGGGGAGTGTACAACGGTGGTACAATCACTTTGGAGAACTATTTTGCTGTTACTTAAAAAAAATTAAAGATATGTCTGCCGTATGATTCTTCATTTACGCCTTTAGTATTTAAACAAAAGAAATGAAAACATATGTCCACCAAAGTAGTTGTAAAAGAATATTGGTAACAACCTCATTTATAATAGCCAAAACTGGGAAACAAATCAAATGTCCAACAGAAGAATGAAAAATAGAATGAAAAAATAATTATGGCATATTCATACAACAGAATACTCATAAAAAAGTTAATGAACTATGATAGTTGCACAATCATGGATAAATATCAAGATTATTGTAAGCAAAATAATGGTCAATATATATGATTCCATTTTTATGAAGTCCATTAACTAATAAAACTCTTTTATGAAATAAAAATCAAAAAATACTTGCTCCAGGGTTGGGGAGGCAGAATTGACTGGAAATGAATATGAGTAAAATTTCTAGGTAATGGAAGTAACTTATATTTTCTTTTGGTGGTGGTTACATTGGTATAATTAATTATCAAACATTAAACCACAGAACATTCCTGATCTATATTAATTATATTATAAAATAAAATAAAACATTTCTATGTCTATTATAATTTTTTCTTCTTAAAATCTAGTTCCTAAAATGTGTCAAATGAAATGAATTCCTTTATTCTCTGTATTTCATGTTTTGGACAATGTCATTGTAATCTACTCTAATGAACTATATCAACCTGAGAATTTTCTTGGATATCCTTTCCCATATGCTGGACCTCTATATCTATTATAACAAGTGTTCGATTTGTCTTATCTTATTTTCATATTTTCTGTATGGATCTCCTCTTCTTCATTCTTACAACTGCCACCTTAGTTCAAGCGTTTACTATTTCTACCAGAATGACTGCTTTTCTGAATAGTGTCTCCTGTCATGATATTTCTATTCCATCCTCCAGTATGCTGCCAGAGAGTTTTATCTAAAATATAAATCTGATCAGGTAACTTTATTATTTGCCTGTAGAAAAAAATCCAATCATCAAGCATGTCGTAACTCTTCTTCATATGACTCTTGTATAACTATTTTTCATCTTTTATTCATTTCCCTGCTATTTGGTTCAAACTGAATTTCTTAGATTTATTCAAATTAACTGAGCTATTCTATAACTCTATTACTTTGTTTACAATTCCCTTTTTTTCTGGAAGATGCTTCCTCATCATTGTTTATCTAGAAAAGAGTTGGAGTTTGATGTTTTAATATGTCTCTTTGAAGCTATCTCTGCCAATAAACCACTCTACCCAAGGTTTGGCCACATTCTTGTTTTACATATATCTTATGTGGAACCTTTAACATTTTATTTCATGTATTTGTTTATTATCTGTCTCACCACACTAACCTGTTACACTCCTGAAGGCAGGGAAAATATTTGATTCATATTCATGTCCAATGCACTTAGCATAGTTGTTTGAGGTAGTAGGCATATCATGGGCACTGCGAATATTTATCAAATGGTTGAATTATAAGATATGTGAACTATTTTATAAAAATATAAATATATGTATAGTATCAGAAACAAAAAGTAAAAACATCACTCATAGACCCATAATATTTACAAACCAATGGTATCTGTTTTCTACTTGTTATCTATAAAGTATGCAAATCTCTTCTCTTTTATAATTATTTCTTATCTTTCTATGTGGGCTTAATAGTTAAAATTACTGCATTATCTTCTATGCAGTTAAGATAATAATTATCCTCCAAATGTGTAGTTATTTTTCTTTTCTCCACTTTTATATTCTTTTCTTCCCTTTTCTTTTGTATTCTTCTATTTTTATACTTCTATACCCATTTAGTGAACATCTACATGCATGTTTTTGGTTTTTACATTCTTTCTATAGCACCCTAGACACTCACATATCACTATATCATGTATTGAATAATTAATGTAAGCTATGAGTAACAAAGAAAGAAATGTTAAGAAAATGTGTGTATGTATGTATGAAACGTGAAATATGGCATAAGATATCAGTATTCTTTAGACCAATTTCTTCTATCCATTCTTCTTTTCCTTCTTCATTTCCAGGAGAAAGAATCAGTGTGTATTAACATTTATGAGAAGAAAGAAATATGTTCTTACTTTGAGCATAATTACCATATGCCCACTTTACTTGTTTTGTTCTGCCTGAGATCCCATGTTTTCTGCTTTTATATTTCTTATTCTCATGATTATCAACTATTTTAATGATGTTTGTAAATAGTTGCTAAGAATTACATTCCAAGCAACAGTTCTTTTTCTCACATATTTCACAATTGTCTTCCTTCCTACTTGCAATCTAATTTCCTGTCAATGTGGTTTCTTTGTTATTTTCAGAGTGAGCTTCTGAAATAATAAAAACAATCGTGTTATTTTCATACTAATATCTTTTGGTGACCTGACATAGCTAATAGAAGATCAAACAAATTAGAATGGTATTTAAAGTTCTTCATGATGTGGACTTGTAAAAATTTTTACCCGCCATATTTATCACTGCTTGAACACATCTAAATCCTGGCTGTATTAAATCAATTAAAGGCAGAAAATTCATCGAAACCTGTGAAAACATGGGACTTTCAAGAAACTTCATCAAACAATACTGTGATCTACCCTTCAATACTGAATAGATGCATCAACTCTGGTTGGCCAGTATGCTTCAGGACTTCCAAGTGTTTTTGTAGCAAAAAAAAAGTAATTGTCTGTGTGTATGTATCTGCCACTTCTACTTCAATCCTCAAGAAAATAGCCCATTTCTCATTCAGATTTGTTTTTCTAATGTTTGTCTGGCTCATAGTAAGAGTTCAAAAAATACTTTTAGCATGAGTTAATTATTGCTATCAGCAAACCCAATCATAAATAATATTACTTACAATTCATATTTTATAAGAATTTTAAAAAGTTTTGCCCAGTTAAGCATTTTCTACAGGCCACATTGACAATACTGTTTTTATTTTGTGCAGGCACAAGGATGGCGAGTACATGAAAAGAACACTAAATTGTCATCCTCACTGTCATTGTGATTGAGCAGAACATTGGTGCATTTTACTTTATGTTAACTATCCTGCAATATAAAAATAAGTAAAAACAGATCTTTATGTTTATGCCAGATTTGTGCAACTAAAGCTCCGGTATACAACATGTGTCATAATGGAAGGAACTCTGAATTTCGTGAAGAAAGATGAGCCAAAGAATAGATGGCTAACTTTATATAGTCCTTTTGGCACTTTATTTTAGATCCTACATGTACAAAAATGAAAGTTTGGAATCAGATCTTTTTTTGTTTTGAAATTGTAATTTTGCCTGTCTGTTAATAAAATATAGCAAATTCTAATTCTGACCAATTTGTTGCTGGTTCAAAAAAGCAGCCTGTTAATATTAAATAGTCATCTGGGGAATGTCAGAGAAGAGACAGACTGAGCTTGCTCACATATAAGTATGTGGGGATACTTGCAGTTGGAGATGTAGCTCTTCAGAGGCTTGTTTCATTCTTCCTTTTGACCAAGACTACATAAATCTAGAAGAGAGAATATTCCATAACATATCTCTTTTTAAAACCAGAAAAATGCTTAATAAAAATACTAGCTGACATTTTAATTATCTTGTAGTTTTAGACATTTACTGAAAGCATTTGATGACTTGAAAAGCACTGAGTATTTTCTTAGCCATGTATGACAGCTGATTTTCAAAAACTGTTTTTCTTTGATGAAATCAACATTAATTTTCTCTTCCTAGACTATTTACCTGTCAGAGTGAACAAATATTCCATCAAATGATTGCATCACTTTTCATTTCATTCTTGGTAGAAATAATATATTGTTGAGTGATAAGGTGGGAATTTTTTTTTTTTTACCAAAACAACTGTCACCAACTAAGAGGTATTGAATATATAACTCTTTGGCTGCTTTTTCTCTCAATCATATATCAACTACAATTTCATTCAAACAAGCATTTTAAATTCTTTATACCTTATCCTATTTTTGGAATGAATTAGAGGATCATGAATATATGGGATAGAAAAAAAAATTAGTGGAAATAATTTGCATAGCTAAGAGTACAGTGACTGACACATGGTAGTCACTAAAGATTTTATGATATATCACAAAAATTATGTATATAGGAGTTTATACATACATCAGTGAGGATATAGTCCACATCTATGCACATGTCAGTATGTGTATGTACACATATTCCCCCACAAACTGATAGTGCATCAGATATATATGCATACCATGTATCTGTGTGTGTGTGCGTGTGTGTGTGTATATATATATATAGTGTGTGTGTGTGTTAACGTGTGTGTATATGCATACATATAGTATACACATGCTATTACACACATACACACAAACACATATATCAGGGAATAGTATTAGCTAGATTTTATTTTCTGATCAACAGAAAATTGCTATTAACTGTCATTTTAATATAAACTGTATTGTTGTTATTAATAATGATGCTTAAGTATTATAAGACCCAAAATAGATATCCTCTTTGAATGTTGAAAATTACCAGTATAAAATTCTTGGGAAAATATGTTATTCGGAATGTGTATAGCAATTATATATTTATTTTATTCCCTAAAATACCCCATTCTCCATTCTTCTTAAATAAAGTTCAATGTACCCACAGATTTAATACATGCACCTTCAGGCAAATTTTAATGTAGACCTCGTCATGACTAGCAATGGGGTAAAAATATATTAACATAATGTTGCAAGAGTTAGTGGTTAGAGAAATTACATTTGGAATGGAAATTTGATTTTAAAGTAAATGCTAAAATCCTTGCTATGACAGATGGACTCAGCAGCTTTAGAGTGGGCCCCTGCTGTCTCTGTCACACTCTTGACTGCCTCATGTAGGCTTTAGCCCTTAAAGTAATAATAGTGCCTGAGGAGGCAGGAAGGTAATGCACACCTTAAATAGCAGAAAGTGGTATGAGCCCAACTAATTAATATGTACCTTCAGATTTTTAACCATTAGCAATTCCCCTGAAAGTTTATCAATTGTTAAAAAAAAGTTGGATAATCTATAGTAGAATGCCACATTAAATTTTTTTTCTATAGCTTTTATACCTATATTACAACTGTAAGTAGACTTTCTCCCTCTAGCTTTCAATTTTTATGTATAGTGCTTCCATTCTTGATAAATGATAATTACTAAAAACAGTGGATTGTGTATATTGCCATTGCAATACTAGAATGTAACAGTAGCTTACAGTTAGCAGTTTGGAAGACATGAGTGATTATATATTTCTGGGAAAAAAGATAAGTGAATTATGGAGAATTGTTTCATGCTTTGGAGCAACTTAAACATTTCATTGTTTTTATCTTTTCAATCAAATTACCATATATTACACAGACTTACTATATACCTAATACATTTATGATGACTGAAATTATATGTGTACAATGTTAAAACAATCTGCTAATTAGTATAAAAGGAAAAAACCTAAATAAAACAAAACAGAATTCTTGGTATCATTATAGACAAAATAAATGGTGTCTAGACAGAATTCATCTTTTTTACATATAGCTGCCTACCATTATATAGCCATTATCTAAGATGTGAAAGACAAGGTTTAGGGGAAAAAATTAGCCCCTGTCTGGTATAAATATTTATTAATACTACTTTAATCGATCTTTCTTCACCTTTGACTATTTTAATAAATTATGGCATAATTTGATCAGAATAAGTCTAGAATGTCACTGAAAAATGATAGATAGAGTAGACATAATAGGTGGATATTAGTCACAAATCAGATATAGTGGTCTCAGCCTTGGTACCTTGTCGTGCAAGGTCGGCATGGGTCAATTTCACAATATACATTAAGAACTAAGAATACTGGCAAAAAAGACTTTTACTGGTAAACTTGTAAGCCGAAAGTCAGCAAACAAACACAGAGGTCCCCAACCCTCACTACATGCCACAGAGAAGTGTGCTGGTGGGTACATGCAGTGAGAGCAATGGATGCCTCCAAGAGGCAATAGATACCAGGACACCAATGGTATGCTATAATAGGTTGAATTGCTGGGTTAGAGAATAGGTGTATTTTTGCTTAAATATTTACAGCCAGACATTCTTGCAAAATGGATATAAACAATGACAATCCCACAAACAATGTATGAAATGTTGCTACTTCATTCTTCATCAAAACTTGATATTATTGTATTAATGGTTAGCCATATAGAATCATAAACATACCACATTGCAGTTTAAAATGTGCATTTCTTTGTTGACTAATAATGAGCAAATTTTCATATAATCTTGCTCATTTGAATATCTTTAGTGAAATGCCTGTTCAATTATTTTGGCCACATATTATTGGGCCATCTTTTATTGTATTAGACATCTGTAGAAGTCATCTATATGTTCTCAATGAGTCTTCTCTCATGTGTATGTATTGCGAAATTTTTCCTATTTTGTAGCTTGTCTTTTCACTATTTTAGTTTTAGTTTTTTGATAAACATAAATTCTCAATTTAATAAAGTACAAGTCATAAATTTTTGCTTTGGGCTAGCACATTCTGTGAAAAATATTGCTTTACAATTTATGTGGTTTTTTTATTTTTCATTTTTATTGTTTGTTATTATAGGGGTACAGATGTTTAGGTTACGTATGTTGCCCTTGCCCCCCCTTCCTCCCAAGTCCCAGTTTCAAGTGTGTCCATCTCTCGGAGGGTGCGCATTGCACTCTTGGTGTTTGCATATATCCGTCCCCTCCTCCCCCTCGCCCCTCCCCGACATCCAATAGATGTTATTCTTATATGTACACTTATGTGTTGTTCAGTTAATACCAATTTGATGGTGAGTACATGTGGTGCTTGTTTTTCCATTCTTGGGATACTTCACTTAGTAGAATGCGTTCCAGCTCTATCCAGGAGTATACAAGAGGTGCTATATCACCATTGTTTCTTAAAGCTGAAAAGTACTCCATGGTATACATATACCACAATTTATTAATCCATTCATGTATTGATGGGTGCTTGGGTTGTTTCCACATCTTTGCAATTGTGAATTGCACTGCTATAAACATTTGGGTGCAGGTGTCTTTCTTATAGAATATCATTTGGTCTTTTGGGTAGATGCCCAGTAATGGGATTGCTGGATCAAATGGTACTTCTAATTGTATCTCTTTAAGGTATCTCCATATTGCTTTCCACAGAGGTTGCGCTAGTTTGCAGTCCCACCAGCAGTGTATGAGTGTTCTCTCTGCATCCATGCCAACATTTATTGTTTTGGGACTTTTTGATAAAGGCCAGTCTCACTGGAGATAAGTGATATCTCATTGTGGTTTTGATTTGCATTTCCCTGATGATTAGAGATGTTGAGCATTTTTTCATATGTTTTTGGGCCATTATTCTGTCTTCTTT
>RJWJ010037562.1:0-15463 GCA_004363605.1 Indri indri
GCGCGGCGGAGCGAAGAGGGCCCCACTCTCAACGGCTCCCCATGGCAGCAGCCCAGCGGCGGCCGCAGCCTGCCAGACACAGCGAGGGAGCGAGCGAGGGAGCGAGCGCGGAGCCGCCGGGCCGGGTGGGGGGGGGTGGGGGGCGGGGGACGGGGGAGGGGGAGGGGAGGGGGCGGGAGGACGCACCACGCACGCACGCGGCGGCGCCGGCCAGATGTTCCCCCCGCCTCAGCCCGCCCCTCTCCTCCCCCTGCCTCCCTCCGGGCGTTGGGCTCCTGCGATTGACCGAAAGCGGCTGGACCGGCGCTCCCCGCCCGCCCCCAGCCCTCAGACTCCTCCAATAGGAGGGCGGCTTTTCAGGAAGGCGGAGGGGGTGGTGGGCAATTGTCGGATTGACAAGGGGGCTCTGCCAATGGGAAAGGGGAACTGGAGCTACCGCCTGCGCGTGCCAATCGCAGGCAGCAACTGTTGGGGTGGGCAGGGCCGGGCCGGGCGGGGCCGATAGCGAAGCGGCGCGGGGCGGAGTCCTCGGGCGCAGCGGCGGTGGCAGCAGCGGCGCCCCTCTGGGTGACTTGGCCGTGAGAAAGTGAAAGGAGCCCGCAGGCGGCGGCGACAGCTGCGCTGGGAGGGGCTTGTTTCCAGGCTCTGAGGCCCCGCGCACTCTGGGGGTGCGGAGCAAGCTTCTCGGTGTGCTCCGTGACAACCATAAATATACTTTTAAACGTAGTGGGGCTTGGCTGCTCCAAGTTACGCAGGTGTCCTCGGGAGGCAGTGCACCCGGGGACACACAGGACTCGAGTCCGGCATTAGATGGCTCCCTCCCGTGGGCGTGACGACGCCCAGATCCTCGCCTGCCCGAGCGCAGGAGAGCAGGACTAAGGAACGACCTTGCTGCGTGCTGCGGTGTCCGGTCCAGGTGCACATCGGGGCGCTGGGGACGCGAGCAACTCTAGAGAGGCTCAGTGTCTGGCCGTCGTTCCTATGTCATGTCACCGGCGGGGCAGAGCGCCTGCTTTTCTCGCAGAACCCTCATGTCCCATACGCACTTACACTGTTATAAGACATCCCCGAGTGACCAAATTTTGGGGTATTACAGTAAAATTGATACTTGTAGATGCCTTAGCTTAATTCCTTAATTGGTACGTATCTAGCCACAACTTTAAACTACCAAGGGAAGAAGTAAGACGGTTGTGTCGCTTTTTCCTTCCTTCGAATAAACTTTTTACTCGGTACCTGTTCTTTGCGACTGCACTGTGTAAATCACCGCCGAAGTCATGAAGAAATGTGGAAATGTCTGCCCTCAAGAAACTGGAAATCTTATTGAGGCAAGAATTACAAGGAAAAAGTTGGGTAACAAGTGGGAAAAAAAATGATTCAAGTAAATAAAATCGAAAACTGCATAGTGAGGAAGTCAGTACACTAGCAATTGTCTAATGAAATGTGTTTATTCTTTGCTAACCAAACCCTGACTGGCAAGCCTGTTGCTAACCAACTTGCCAGGAGACCTTTCAACTGGGCAAAATGTGCTTTCACTTTGTTCCAGGTCAAATGGGTAAAGCAAGTTGAAGGTATTGTGTGGGCAAATCAGACATGTTGAATTGCTAATGAAGTAAAAACAGGAGCACACAAAATTCCTGGAACTGAAATGGCATTGGAATATCCCGTTAGAAACAGTAGTGATGTTCTCTACTCTTTCCTCAATTCTTCTATGCCCCCAGGGTTGATCACTGGGTCAAGGTTATCCTATGGTAACTAGAGTTTTTTATTCCATGAAGTCTATTGTTATATCTGTCCTTTTGATGAATTCTAGGTCTTTTCGGTCTTTTGGTAGAAGGCCCAATTTCAGGTCTGACCAGTTGCAAGTTAGAGTAATTTATAAATGTTGTTGTTGAGTGAAACACACAGAGACACATACACACAGAGACAAATGAAATGTAAAAAGGGGTTACATATTTTACCAACAAATTCAGAGGAAAAACATGTTTGCATTCTCAAAGCTGTTTCTCACCTACTAAAAGTTTAAAAAAAAGAAAGTGACAGATCCTGGGGGAATAGACAAAGTAATTGATAGTGTCAGGATATTAAACAGGAAATTCATGAGCAAATTAGAACATTCAGATTATTCACGAAAAAAACTTAGAAACTCAGCTCTGTGGCATCTAGAGCCAAGCTGAAGTTCTAATAAAAGCTTTCACGGAATGTACCTACAAGTATTTAATAGAATAGCAGCCCCAGAGATGTGTAGGAGAAGACACTGATACATCAAAAGTTGTAACCATTGTATTTTTCTTCTAATAGTCATTACAGGAATCCATTCTGAGAGCTGAGTTGTGTGGCCAGGAAATACAGATTAAATGGATATTTAAGGAAGCAAGTATGTCTGTCCCTGGTCCCTGGTGCGACTGTATCTTCTCTGCCCTTTTTTATACTAAAAAAAGTTTTCGAGTCTCTGACTTTATTTTAAACTGTCTTATAGTACAAATGATAATAATACTTGTAATCCTTTGGAAAGTCATCACCATACAAATTGTAAACAAAATAAGACTGATATCAGAGATGTCACGATACAGAATGATTCCTGTTTTTATTCAACACTCATGGGAACCATGGAAGGTAATAAGTCAGAGTCTAAGTAACCCCCTGAAGTAAGTTCCTCAAAGTAGGGTCTGTTTACCACCATACAACAGGCTTAGCAAATTACCATGATACAAAGCTATTTGACACAGTTGGTTTTTTGTTTTGTTTTGTTTTTTAGCCAATAATCTACTTCGTTTTTCTCCCACAGTGGGAAAAACAAAAAAGGCAAAAAGTACAGACTCTAAGCTATCGGAAAAATATACCATTGCTTTCTCTCTGGAGGTACAGTTCCAATTAATCGATGCTTTTCCAGGAGTCCTGAAATTAGAAGTGATATAAGTGAATATTTCTTGCCAGGAAACAAGTTTTATGTTTTAATAACACATACATTTTGACCAATAACAATTTAACAGTATAAAATGTTGATGGACCAAATAAAATTTAATTTCATAAACAACTCCATAAAATGAATGTCTGCCTCTTAAATGCTAACCACAGTCAAATTTCGGAAAAACATCAGTGTTTTTACTACACTTTATGCAGTAGGTCACATTGAAAAAGTTATCTATGAAATTAGTTTTTGAATATTGACTTTTTATAAACTTACCAATTTCATGTGTAATTGGAATTTTTCCTTAACTTAATGAGGCAAACAATAGCAAAAGACAAGATATTCTAAGATATAATATTTATAATGTAATAACTATAAAATGTAACAATATGTGGTTAGAGGTTAACCTGATTTTGAATCTAGAGAGAAAAAACACACTAAAATGAAAAGTTTGTTCAAGCTTCTATTAAGGCCACTCGTTTTCAATATCATAGCATACATGAAACTCTATTAACTTATTTAGATTTTTCCTCCCCTCTGTGTCTCTCTCTGTCTTCTGCCTTTTAGAAGTGAATGGGTGGATATGGCCTGAAGGGAGGGGCAAACACAGAAACACAGTTCAGGCAATGATGATTAAAAAAAAAAAAAGGAATAAATGAACAAACTAGAATACATGCCACAATAATGAAATGGACAGGGAGCATATTTTGTACACCATGGGTATTAAAAACATGTATATTTATAATTCTGCAAAGCATATTATATACCAAATCATTCCCTAGGTTATAAATTCTGTGATACTTGAATCTATTTATTAAATTCCTAAACTATGGTAAGTCCTAAATTGGAGGTAATTCAGCTTGATTCTCAGCCCTAAAGACAGAAATAATGTTATCATAAACTCTTGAAAAAAAGGCCCTTAGCAGATTTGCACAGAGTTTTGGGGGTACACCCCTATACTGAAAGCATAATGAGCTTACACCAGCAATTCAAACCTGTTGAGGGTTAAGGGCAGGGAGGAGCAAAAAATAGAATCTTTACAAAACTGTTTTTCCTGTGCAGTCAGTTTTCAGTTGCTTGCTGTAAATCAGTGCTCTTACAGACTGCACAATGGCTGAAGGAGGCCAATAATTCAGGCTTGCTTGGTATTAAGACTGGCCACTTCGGAGAATTTAGGAAGACAGGAAAGAGATATTTCAGTAGCCACCCAACCCACTCCCACCACCACTTCTTTCTCTCTCCCCTCCATCTTCTCCAGTCGCCCCCATAAAATGCCTTATACCTTATGGCATATGAAAGGAAAAAATGCGTATAATGATGCTTTTTATGGTTAACTTTGTGCTACAAATATATTCATCATTCGCTTTGTATATAATCCCAAGCAACTTTCGAACCCCTGGCTGGCTCTCTTCCTTGCACCACAGAATGTCTTCCTGTCATCCATTGATGGAGTTCAGTCAGTTAAAAATTATTTAAATGCTATCCTAAACAAAACATTTGTATAGACAATTCTACCATCCTTAAAAATCACACACCTCCCAAAACCAGATGTTGAAGTTTATCTGTTGTGTTGAAGGTTGCATTCATTTGGATAATTAAAACATGCATTTATTTCATCTGTGGGCTTTTGAAGATTTAATTTTTAAAATAATCTAACTAAATAAATGACCTTTCCAGATGAGTAAGTTCTGTTAAAGAAAGTTTAATATGAACCTGTGAGATTCACACCCCCTTTTTTCAATAGTGTAAGTCTTTAAGGGGTATCGATTGTTCTAAAATTCTGTAAAATATGTAATAAATAGAAGTAGTTTGTTTTGTTCAAAATGAAACAATAGCACTTCTAAATACTTAAATACTAATATATTGAGTTGCTTAAATTGGAGTTTGTAGAAATTTGGGGTGCAAATGACCCTAGAAAAGGTGAAGTAAAGAGAACAGGAGAGATTACCAGTGGATACTGATGCTGCATACCTATGTGTCAGGTGTTCTGCTTCTGACCAAAAGAGAGAAACATTATCTATGTGCCTGCATTCCCATACAGGGAGAGGTTTTTGCCTTTCCTTTATGCTTGTTCCACTACTGAATGGAGTACCTTCTTGGACTTTAAACCAGCAGAAAGGAAAACGATACATCTAGAAATTATTTACTGAGAACTTAACAACACATTGGAGAAATAGGGAACTGCATTATCATGGTTCTTGTGAAATTTCCACCGTGTGCTAGGTACCAACAATACATGGAATGATATCATTTCCCCTTATATTTATAACTTCATTATGTATAAAAGTCATTATGAACCCACTGGATAAAGATAAATTTCATTTTTCTTTCAATGGCTAATATATTTTGCTGGTGCCTAATAAATGTTTACCAACCCCAACTACTGTAATAATATAAAGTTGTCTTAATAGAAATCTTTGGTTATGAAGAAATTCTATAAATTTAACACAAAAGTCTTGATACATACCAAATTCAAACTATTCCCAGTAAAAAGAGCAGACAGAAGGTTAAATCTCACTCCAGAAATTTACTTCGCCTTTGGTGATAACATGCAACTCAGGAAGTTACTTCCCTTACAAAGAACTAGCATTTATGCTTAAGACTAAAATGATTATTTTTAAAGTACCCATTTTACAATGCAAATGTGTATCTAAATTAAACTCAGTAAAAATAAGCATTTTAAATTGAAGCTGCAGTAATAGCTTTATGGGAGACAATAGGAAAAGTGCTTCTTGAATATGAACTCAGAGAAAACAGGTTTCAAATTCCTTCTAAGGGTTCTGAAGCTTTCTTTGTTCTCTGTCTCTGTATGTTAACATATTGGCACACATTTAACTGAGAACCCATTGCTCTGAAGTTGTTTTACAAAACTGAGGCTGTTCAGCAAGGTCATATAAGAAAAAGGTTGGAAAAAAAATTAAAAAACAACTGACAACTGGTCTACAACACCAAGCCATGCCTTAGCACTTGGAATACCGGACACATGCAGGAACGCAGGCTCCCTAAGACCCAACAGCAACAAGAGACTGTGTAACAAAGACACACGCACAATAGGGCATTTTAGACAGAGACAAATGACAGACGGAGAAGAGCAATATAAGGGACAATAGCTTTACAGGGGAGGGGAAGAGCTCTAAAGATCAGTGAGAAGACGGTGACAGTATAAAAGAAGGACAATTGAAGAGAGGCAAAGAGAAAGAAAGATCCCAATGGGAAGTGGTCTGTGGTGGAGGCCATGGTGGCAGAGCTGGTGGTGGCAGCAGCAAGGTGAATACAGCAGAGATGTTAGTCCTCCCTACTGGGCTCTGCTGATCTACGCCACTGTTTTTTGTCAAACCGTGTCTTGCTAATTATTCTTAAATAATGCTTCATGAAATAGCTAGCTCCAAAGTAAAGAGGAATAAAATATACTTGGCATTTAACTCTTTCCAGACATGACATTGCCACAGTAAGGGCAACTCTGTGCGTGTGTGTGTGTGTGTGTGTGTGTGTGTGTGTGTGTGGTGTGCCCGGGCACCTAGGTCACTAGCTTGGCTGGTTTTTCTGGTAAGACCTGCTTGATACAAATTAGATCTTTCTTAATATAGAGTCAGAATTTCATAGCACACTCCATAAGTAGTTTTAGATTGACTTTATAGGGAAATTATGGGAATATATTGACATTTCATTGAGGAATATGAACTATTTGTTAACGTAACTCATGACGTTTCAGAAATAAATTCATTAATTCAGTAGTCACCGAACCCCTAACATGCACGGGACCTGGTACTAGGCGCATTAGCCTGTGCGCAAAACATCTGGCCCAGCTCATAAGTAGGTGAATGAATTAGCATTGGAAAGAAAAACTACTGTGATAAAGTGAACCAGGAAAATTCCTATTACCAAAGATACTGATTCTATTTTTGGTTTCCTGTCTTCCTTGGTGGGGTAGAAGTTCTATCAGGAAGGGGATTTTTTTCTATGATATTAATAGCTATATCCTTAGCATCGAGAACGATGCTTGGCACAGAATAAGCATTCAAGAAATAGGAATCCTTGTAGGAAGGAAGGGAGGGATGGAGAGATGGAAAGAAGGAAGGAAGGAAGAGGGTGGAAGGGAAGGAAAAGAAGGGAAGAGAAGAAGGGAGATATGGAAAGAAATAACTTATGGTTTTGCAATTTTCCAGAGGCTGGAGGGAATAGAAGTGCTTTTCGTGTTCAACTGCTCCCTTCAAACTTGGAACAAAGTGAGAAGTAGAGCTTATTATGTAGACTACCAGAAAAGTGTCCACTTACTTTCTTGGGGGTACTCTGACCCAATGTAGAAATATCCCAGATGGACTTGGTAGAGACTCCATTCCTGATAGCATCATAGCAATTCTCTAGTATATGTAAAGAGTATTTCATCCTTGAGACATTTTGGAGATTTTATTCCTCAAAACATCTCTCACAGTCATAAAACGTGTTGTTATTTTCATTACTTGGAGGAGAGTGTTGAAATGGAATGGAGGTCACTTGTCCAAGGCTCTCCCATTAGGATTGGTGAGCTGCAGTCGTTCATCATCAATCCACTAAGTTATTGTTCTGCAGATATTTAGGCCACTCTGAAACTAAAAGAAAAAACTCAATTGCCTCTAAACAAATTAGAATCTGGCATGCTTTGAAAACATACAGTCATTCAGGTCTTTATCCTTAAGGAAAAAGTCCATGATCTCAATTGAGCTGTGCAGATAAGCTACAAAATATAATGAAAGGAATTATTCCTGACTTTTCAAGTGTAGCTTCAACTAAAGACATATGCCATTGGTGGATATGAATGAAGACGCCTCCAAGCAAAAGATGTTTTCCCTCTCTGTAGATCCTAGTAAGACAGTAGGGTCCTAACAGCAGTCAATCTGGTGCAGAAGAATTGATAGAATTGTATACATGGGAGCATCCGGTGACTGTGAGAGATAAAAGATTATATTTTCATTTGCATGGTTTGCTGGGTTTTATTTGGCAGATATAATAACACAGGCTACGCAGAGCCCATAAAACAAAGTGAGAACAGCAGCTCATTTGGTGGCAGAATGTAATGGTTATAGCTAAAGGGCTTACATAATTCATCTCAAACCCTTATGCCTATATTTATTGTTGTTTAAATGAAAATTAAACTCTCACAGCCATAAGGAGGGATCTGGTCAGAAATTTGATTGAGATCCTTTCTTCTTATACAGCTTGTGAGATGATCAGTCTGTGACATTTAAAAACAGCTACAGAAATACTCAGGCATGAGCATACTTTACCTAAGCCCACTAGTACTTCATTCCTCCAATCCTGCTTTTCTAAACAACTCTCAAACTCCTGTGGAATGAGAGTGAGTGTGGAGAGAAGTCCTGTTCCTCATGCTGCCTTGGAATTTCTAGTGAGATTCAGAGCAACCGTAAGCTATGGGTAGGAGATAATACTTAGCATTCAGATAATGTTTAGTACAAGAGAATGCTTTGGGGGCGCTGCAGTAACAATACGAAGGAAGGGCCGAGGCATGTGATATTGGCCCAAACCCTTTCGCACAAGTGTAGTCTCTTTTAATGTTATTAAATGTGTTTCCATCATATCACATTGCTAAAAGAAGATCTTTAAGTTCATGATTTTTAATCGCTTTATTTTTATAAGAGTGAAAATTTTGACTCTCAGTTGTGACTGCTCAAGACTATGGCTGTTGCTATTTTGGGGGAGGAATTTTTTTTTTAAAAGAATCAGACCTAAAATATAATTTGCTAGAGAGAGATCTTTACCATAGTATTAAATGCACATCTGGACCAGATTTTAAAATATCAGTGATTATCAGACCAGTTTAGTGAAAATGGAATTATATGGCTTAAAACAGGTGTGTAAAATAGCATATTTTTGTTTTCCACGGATCTCATGAAAGAAACATGTAATGTTAATATAAAAACATATTTTATAATGATAGTCAAAATTAGCATCAATATTATATAGCAATGTTTAAAATTGCTGGGCTATTGTAATTATTTGTAATTAAAGTAGCCTTAGAATAAAAGCAATAAATTAACTTTTAATCATTTCTTTAAATGACCAGCATACCCTCTCCATACAAGTTAAATAGGTACAAAAATAAATAAAAATATATGACCTAAATTTTACCCACCATGAGCAAGTACACAAGTGACTATTTTTAAAACTGGGTTATCTCTCTTGATTTTAGAATTTCTTCATTATTTTTAGGTAAATCAATATGGATATTAAAGTGATTAACTTGAACTTTCCAAATTTGAAAATTTTATGCCATTTAGGTTGTTACTATATACATACATGAACCAATTTCAAGGGAAAGACAAAGTTATTGTAAACCACTATTAAATGCAAGTAAATAACTCATTTTCTAAATAATGAGATAATTGACAGAACTCATCCTGCTTTGATAGTAAGCCCAAGCAGTTTGTGTGTGCGCGTGTGAGAGAAAAAGCATAGCTTTAATTGAATGTTCTTCAAGTTTAATAGGAATCTGCTATAAGCAAAAAATCAAGGAACATTGAAAAACAAATAGAATATTACACATTTTCATTTGAAACAAAACCGATATTGTCATAAATCTATTATAGACTTTGTATTTATTCAGGAAGATGTTTCTTTTCTATCCCATGTTCCTCTTTCAATCAGCTGGTTCTGATGGCCTTCCAGTGGCTACAGGGAAGACCTGACAAGCGGAAAGAAAAAAAAAAAAAAATGGTAAACTAATCCTGATTCAGAGAATTTCAGAAAGAAAGGGAAGATCAAAAGGGGGAAAAAAAGAAAGGAAGTGGAGAGAACCAAAGAAAATTAGGCAAAGTTTTAAAAATAAAACAATTATACAAGTTTTCGGTTAGTTCGTTTTTCCCCAATACATAATTTTTTAAATTGGAAGTATATCTTAATATTTTAACTTTCAAAAAAAATCTCACTTCACTAAACTAAAAGCAAGGGACCTAATACCTAGTAAACATGAATATTCAGTGCCTGACATCTCGATGGCAAAGGACACTGTGCTACTGTGCAGGGCTGCCACTCCACTGAGAGACGGGTGGACTTCGGAAGCAAGAGAGAATCAAGTGAAAGAACAAAGATTTTTTTTCCTTTTAAAGACATTCTAGCACGAGGAAGCATCACTCTCAGAACTGCCTGTTATCAAGGCAAATAGATGTTAGCTGGTCAGAGCGAATACCCAGCATCTATTATCCTAAATGAGAGAATGGAACGATGTATGTTTTCTCCCCCTACCTCCATGCCACGTGCCTCCAAACCTCACCTCCATCCCAACTGTTTTTCTTTACACTTTTTACTTTTGAGTTCGTAAAGCATATTATTATTATTTTTTATTTTTAGTGTTGCAATCACCAATAGTCCTTATTTTCACTCACAATTACAATACAGGGGACTAGGCCAATGCTATGCAGATGGCCAAATAGATAATAAAGACTCAGTTCATGAATAATATCCACTCAGAAAGAGGACAAAAGCAACAGGAAAAAAGAGCCCAAATTGGACAAAATGTGCGTGCTATATTTAAAAAAAAACACACTCGATCATTGTCAGAGATCATTAAGGGTGCCCTGTAGTTTTAATTATATGCCAGTGGCACCAATTTGATGTGACTGTTTGCTCTTATAGTCAATAAAAAAAGTCATAACTGCCATCAAATTTAAATTTAATTTATTTTCTACGCAGCCTTTTTTGTTTTCCTTGTTTTTTTTTCTTTTATAACATTAACACTTTTTTTGTTAAAAAATGTGTGAAAGATTAATTTGTAGAATGAGGGGAGCTGTGGGTGCACACAGCACGGGACAGATGGAGTGGGTGGGACATGACAGTTTTCGTCTGTGGCATCATTTTGTTGTTGCTGTTGCAAGTGAGCAAAATAAAGCTACCGCTACCACGATCGTTTCTTTGGGGGCCCCGCGGATAAGGTGTGTTGCTTTTCCCTCATCCCTGGCCCTGCTGCTTGGGGATGCAGCCACCCTCCACCCCGCATAACCAGCCCACTTAGCAGCGTTGTTCGTAAGCCCGAGAGCACTTTAATTTTAAAATTGCATGTACATAGAATTCCACCCGACTTTTGTACAAAGCAGAATGAAACATCCTTTTCCTTGGTAAGCTGATTATGTTGAAATGAATTAATGATCTGTCCTCTCTGAGATCCTGTATGGAAAACCCAAACGCATGAAACTCTAGATACAAAAAAAAAAGAATTAATTTATTTTTTATTTTTTTTTTATTTTTATTTTTTTGGGCACAAGACAAAAATTCTACTCACATTCAAGGGGAATTTTTAAGATTTGTCAAAAATGACGACGTGCAAGTTTCAATTTTTGCCTTGGAACAGCCCTAATTTACACATAAGTATTGTAGGAGTTCGCTATTGTAAAGGTTCTTATTGAAGAATAAAGCAATTACCACAGAAAATCGCTGTCATATGGCACACACAGACATTCCGAGAAAAAGTAAAACTTTGAGAAGGAAAAGGGGAATTCAGGACAGCTTGTGGGAGGGAAGACGGGAGTTCTTTTTATGCACAAAGAGATCCATTAACAATATCTTTATCAGTTCCCTTCTTCCTTGTGAGCTGCACCGACTTTCAGGGCCCAGAACACGCGAACTGATCGCGAATAAACGCCCGGGGTTCGAGGTGGGGCGATGAGCGAGCGCAGGTGGAAATGGCTGGCAGGCAATTCGCCTGAAGTAAAACCTCCACAAAACCTTTGCCTCTCACTAGTGCATCTGTCGCAGCCAAGCAAGTCGGTCAGCGAAAGTATGTCAGCAGCCACAGAGCTGAACCCCCGCTTCTTAATTCTGCAGTCGTGAGGCCGCTGCAGCTTGGAGATCAGGGGTTCTTGTGGATAGGGCTTCCGGCATTCAAGCCATTTTATATTATTGTTATTTTCCTAGTTAGACTGTAGGCTTTCCCAGGGAGGGATCGTGTCTTTGAGCAGAGCGCACCATGTAAGGCAGTGCTCCGCCAGTGCGCCTGGTTCACAAACCAGCTCTGTGGGGACCCTGGATATGATGAGGGGCCATGAGGATGACACTGCGATTCAAATCCCGGGCTTCCGGGCAGACCATCAGGCTGCCCCAGCTGGTAGCTGCAACCGTTCCTTTAACATACCCATGCCTTAGTTTCCACTTCTGTAAAAACAAGGATGATAATAATAACGTGTACTTTCATTATAGGGTTAGTGGGGAATTAAGAGATTGTCCTTTGTAACGCATTGAGCCAGTGCCTGGCAGGTACTTAATGAGCTCTGGTTTCCTAGAAATCGCTTTTTGGAGACTCCCAACACCTAATCCCTGAGGGTCCTCAAAACACCAAATCTTCGGTATGAAGTATTTCTTATTCTGTTTTATTCGGACAAATGTGGTGTTGGAATGTACTGGGTGGGTGGGGAATGAGGAAGAAGGATAGATACGATTTTAAAACCAAATAAAATAGTATTACAGGCCGGGTGTGGTGGGTCATGCCTATAATCCTAGCACTTTGGGAGGCCGAGGTGGGAGGATCACTTGAGGCCAGGAGTTTGAGAACAGCCTGGGCAACATAATGAGACCACGTCTCTACAAAAAAATTTTAAAAATTAGCCAGGCGTGGTGGCATGTGCCTGTAGTCCCAGCTACTCAGGAGGCTGAGGCAGGAGGATCACTTGAGACCAGGAGTTTGAGGTTGAAGGGAGCTATGATGCCACTGCACTCTAGCGTGGGCAACGGAGTGAGACTCTGTCTCAAAAATATATATATATTATATTGTGTGGGGGTGGGGTTGGCATTGTCACTGATATCATAGGAAATGGGGGGACATCTGGCATATATATTATGTGACTGTAAAATAGAGTACACAGACAGAAAACATGACAAATTGTATGTGTGTCTACCACACATACAATTTAGAGTTATCTATTTTATATTTATTCTATCAGAATTTGTCCATAATTCTGTTATGTTAGCAGAGTATTGTAGAAATGAAAGATATACATGCCCTGACATAAACAGTCAGAATAGGGAATATCTATCCATAAATCAATACAACAAACACAAGGCTAGCCTAGCTTATATTGAAACAATAGCAGAGCCTGTTATTTATACTCATATGTTCATGTAATTAATTCCAGTCATATGTCACTTAACAATGGTGATAGGTTCTGCGAAATGCATAGCTAGGCAATTTCTTTGTTGTGCAAACATCATATTGTACTTAACTGAGTCTAGATGGCATAGCCTACTACACCCCTGGGCTACATGATATAGCCCATTGCTCCTGGGCTACAAACCTGTACAGCGTGTTACTGTACTGAGTACTGTAGACAGCTGTAACACAATGGTAAGTATTTGTGTACCTAAACATATCCAAACACAGAAAAGGTACAGTAAAGATATGGTATAAAAGATAAAAAATGGTTCACCTGTACAGGGCACTTACTATGAATGGAGCTTGCAGGCCTGGGAGTTGCTCTGGGTGAGTCAGTGAGTGGTGAATGACTGTGAAGGCAGAGGACATTACCGTATGCTACTCCAGACTTTATAAACACTGCATACTTAGGCGACACTAAATTTCTAAAAAACAATTTTCCTTCAATAATAAATTAACCTTAGCTTACCATAACTTTTACTTTATACATTTTTAAATTGTTTTTAACTTTTCAACTCTTATAATAATACTTAGCTTAAAACACGAACACATTGTACAGCTGTACAAAAATTTTTTTTATATATTCTATATTTTTTTTTCTATTTTCAAAATTTATTTTTTTACTTTTTAAATTTTTGACTTTTTGGTTTTGTTAAAAAGTAAAACACAAACACACACATTAGCCTAGGTCTACCCAGGGTCAGGATCATCAACCTCACTGTCTTCTACCCCCATGTCCTGCCTCCCTGGGAGGTCTTCAGGGGCAATAACGTCCATGAAGCTGTCATCTATGATAACGATGCCTTTTTTTGGAATACCTCCTGAAGGACCTGCCTGAGGCTGTTTTACAGCTAAGATTTTTTTTTTTTAATAAGTAGAAGGAGTACACTCTAAAATAATGATAAAAAGTACAGTATAGTAAATACATAGACCAGCGAGATAGTCATTTATTATCATTATCAAGTATTATGTACTGTAAATTGTATTTGCTATACTTTTATACAACTGGTAGCATACTAGGTGTGTTTACACCTAGTGTATCACCACAAACAGGTGAATAATGCATTGTGCTATGACATTAAGAGAGCTATGTCAATTTTAGTGATAAAACTCCATTATCTTATGGTACTACAGTCATATATGCAGTTTGTGGGTGACTAAGACATTGTTATTCAGTGCATGACTGTCTTTCTATGCATGCTGATACGCAAAATGTAAAGTATCCTTATTTTTCTTTTGCTGTCTAATGTAGTTATGTTTATGCCCAAAACACTGGAGAATAGCTAACTCACTCAGAAATTCTGGTTGGCTAAGACTAGAGTGAGAATGGTAAGGTATATACATTATGCATTTTTAAACATAAACAAAAAAGTGTATATGTGTACATAGATGTGTCTAAATTTGTATTTTGTATAAGCCAATTTTTCCTTCACAGTAAGAAGTCTGCACTTACTAACTGCAATAAGATCTGGTCATCTACCTCAATAGCTGTTTTCCCTTCCTTCTTTAGTGATAAAACTCTCAGTTTTTACAAAGCACATAACTGCCCAAAATAAAAACTACATTTCCCAGCTTCCTTTACAGCTAGATATATCTACATAACAAATTCTGAACAATGAAGTAGAAGTGAGAGTGTTTTGTGTAGGAAGACACTTATAGGAGGCATCCTTAAAAGATAGTTAATATGCCCTTTGACCCCTTTCTGTTTGTCGCTTTCTAATGTCTGGCATATGGATGCGATGGGCGAAGCTTGGGCTGACATAAGGGGCCACGAGGATGAGAGCCACAATATCGGGAGGCTGAAGAGGTGAGCAGGGAGAAGCTTCTGAATTTAATGACTTCCTCAAGTAACCATACCAGCCCAGGACTGACTACTTCCCAACTTTGTTTCTGTAAGAAATAAATCATGTTGGTGGAAGTGTAAATTGGTACAGCCATTATGGAAAATGGTAAGGGAGGTTCCTCAAAAAATTAAAAATAGAGCTACCATATCATCCAGCAATCCCACTTCTGTGTGTACAATCCAAGGAAATGAAATCAATATGTAGAGGAGACATCTTCACCCTCACTCTTACTGCAGCATTATACACAATAGTCAAAACATGGAGTCAACCTAAATGTCTGTCAACAGATAAACAGATAAAGAAAATGTGGCATAAGAAAACTGGAATACTATTTAGCCTTTAAAAAGAAGGAAATCCTGTCGTTTGTGACATGGAGGTACCTAGAGGATGTTACGTTAAGTGAAACAAGACAGACACAGAGAGACAAATACTGCATGATCTTACTTACATGTGAAATCTGAAAAGGTCGAACTCATAGAGGCAGAGAGCAGAATAGTGGTTACCGGGGTGGAGAGAATGAGGAAATGTTGGTTAAAGAGCAGAAAGTTGCAATTGTGGAGGATGAATAAGTTCTAG
>RJWJ010037563.1:0-15474 GCA_004363605.1 Indri indri
ATGGACTAAAAGGGTGCTGGCCTAAGTAACTTTGGAAATGAGTGGAGCCCATAAGGCTAAAAGGACTGTGCATAAGCACTGTACTACAGCTGACAAATTTGTTTCTGAGGAGTGTGGGTTAATGATTTTGAAATCACAGTACACATACGCTGGAATTGCACAGTTCAGTCAATGGGTGGCAGATGATGGGAGCTAGACTTTCCACTGTTGGATAAGCAAGGGGAGGAGGCTAGAATGATCCATGTGGTAATGGATTAGAGTCAAGAGACATCTGTATCAATTCAGGTGTAGCTTAATATAGACACAGGTTATATAGAGATATTTATAGATATATGTATACACATGAGTTAGTATACTCCCATATATTTTCTTGCTTTTAGCTGAGGGTCTTGAAGCAACGACCCTTTAGTAGCAACAAACACATCGAGTACCGAGATCTTTGTTTCTAATACCATCCTCTAGTAAAAGAATCCAGGGCAACCTTGGAGAAATGGCTGCTTCCAGGACTTGGGCAGGAAACACACAAGATGAACCTGGAGCATGTTATATTCCCAGAAGGTAACAAAGTGCTTTAAAAAACAACCACCCAAAAAACAAAACCACAATCATGGGGGTATGTCAAAGAGACATCGGAGCAAACTGAAAGAGCTCCCAATGGCTAAAGCCGGGATAATTTGAGCAACAAAAGTAGTATTGAAATACAACCCAAAGTATAAAATAAATATCCGTGAGTCCATAGTGATAAAAATAAATGACTAAACACATAAATGGGGGAGAAGAGACAAATCTCTCATTCCGAAGAATTCCAAGTAATTTATGTAGACACTCCACCCTCAAGGAAGAGAGGAATAAATTCTCACCCCTTAAGTGGAGGCTGCACTTAGTGACTTCCTTCCAAAGAGTAGAGTATGGAAAGAGGGAAGCAGAGAAACTTGACAAACACTACCTGAGCCAGGTGATCGAGATCACAATCCACAGTAAAGTCAGGTTGATAGTGTGCGCCCTTGATACAACGTGATGAGAATGGCACTTTTCCTCTGTGGTCTTCTTTCCAAAACCCACAACCTCAGTCTAATCATGAGGAAAATGTCACGCAATTCTCAACTGAGGGACAGTCTACAACATATGTGACAAGTACTCCTCAAAACTGGCAAGGTCATCAAAAACAAGGAAAGTCTGAGAAACTGTCAGAGCCAAAAGGAACCTAAGGGGATGACTAAATGTAATTATATCCTGGATGGGATCCTGGAACAGAAAAAGGACATAAGATAAAAACTGAGCAAATCTGAATAATGTATGAAATTTAATTAATAATAATGTATCAGTATTGGTTCATTAATTGTGACAAATGTACCTCAATAAGGTGTAATAACAGAGGGAACTAGGTGTGGAATTCTCTGTACTATCCTTCACATTTTTTGTAAATATAAAACTATTTCAAATAAAAATTTTTTAAAATCCTAAAATTTTAGCACTGGAAGGGAATTTAGTAACCATTTAGAACAAACTGAACATTTAGAAAATTAGGAAACTGAGCTCAAGAGAATGAATTGCTCAAGAGCAAGTGACTACTATTATACTCTGCCTTCTTTGCTAAAACATTGAACACTGCTGAATCACTTTGTCAGCTACAAATACTCTCTTCATAAACTTTATTGTTACTTAATAAATGCATTTTTAAACTATTTCCTACAAAGTCTTGTCCAAAGTGTTTTTTTTAAAGGCATGATTTACAAGTCACAGAGCTCCAGATCATAAAATGACAGTATGTTTCTTAATTAAAAATCAAATAACACATTTTGTCTAGGATCCATGCATCTAGAATATTGTTTGTATTTTTAAGCTAGGAGAAAACAAAATCACAATAGTGGCATGTGTGCTTAACTGCGTATTATGGGTTTGTTAATTGACCTTTTATGTTTTTATCCAAACACTTGTGTCATAAATTTCTGAGTTTTCAACTTAGAGGTTCTATTTTCTCTTGTTCTAAGAAATTTCTCCAGAATTACCTCTCCCTCTTCCCCAGTGTTCTGGTCCAAACATTGAAAATCTGTTCAAAAAGCACATAAGCCATGAACCTTCAGGATATTAAAGAGTATTAAATTTTCAGAAATTGGATAAAGAAGTGTTTATTTTCTTAACCCTAAAAAAATTACAGTCTGGCCAAGCGCAGTGGCTCACACCTGTAATCCTAGCACTCTGGGAGGCTGAGGTGGGAGGATTGCTTGAACTCAGGAATTTGAGACCAGCCTAAGCAAGAGTGAGACCCTCTCTCTACTAAAAACAGAAAAATCAGCCATGCGTGGTGGTGTGCATCTGTAGTCCCAGCTACTCGGGAGGCCAAGGCAGGAGGATCCCTTGAGCCCAGGAGTTTGAGGTTGCAGCGAGCTATGTTGGACGCCACTGCACTCTACCCAGGGTGACGGAGCAAATGTGTCTCAAAAAAAACAAAAAACAAAAAAACTCCTTACATTCTATAGAACCTAGTGAAAATGCTATTCTCTCAGTATACTTTTGAAAGGTACAAATGATTCAGATGGTAATGGAAATAAAATTCAAAATCTATCTTGTAAGTATAATCACTGTGAAGATGAATCACACTTACACATCTTTTAAATAGTGAATTATATCAAGATGCTACCAACTAGCTAATTTAAATTGTAAAATCTACATTTCTTTTCCCAGGCATATTTGCCATCTTTGCTATGGCAACAAATAACTCTAAAATCTCAATGGATTACAACACTGTGTAGCCTAGTGTTCTGGTCCAGGCTGCGGCTCTGTTCTCCTTGTCTTCCCATTCCCAGGCCCAGGTTGAGAAAAAACAGCCCCAATCTGGAACATACTGGCCCTGAATAGAGCAGAAGCCAGAGATCTACAAAAGTTCATGATGTCTCTTAGGCTTCTGCTCAGATCTCTTTGCCCAACACTTAAGACCAATCCCCAAAGCACTGAATGAGGACATAATACTCCAGGAGTCAAGAACATGGGCAGACACATACAAACCTCTTACAGGAAGAGGGGAGTAAAAAACTGCAAGCAACAAAACGATCATCTGCATGAAGGAAAACTTGTTTAAACTAGACAGTCATAATATCTGATCACCTCTACCCTTCATTATCTTCATTCTGCCATTTTGGGTGGTTATCATAAATTATGCAAATTCTTTCTATAATGTTTAAAGGAAGTATTCTTTCAAAAATTCAAATTAAGGTGCTGAAATATGTACATTCCAGATATTAAAATTCCTAATTTTCTATTTTTCTGAGATATACTGTGTCCTGATATACAGAAAGAAATGTTCACCGTGCTTCTGCTTCTGCTGCAATCTCTGGACCCAGTGGAGAAAGGAGCGTGCTATTTTGGAAGCCATCCATGAGCACTGGAGATGCTAAGATATTTAAAAGACAAAACAAAATAAAACAGAGCCATTGTCCTTTTTGACACTTAGACCAGACCCTAGCCCCCTCTGTCTCTTATTAAAAGGAAAACCATATGCCTTGGATTCTAAGACAACTTGGATTTTCAGTGTATCAATGATTAAAGAGCTTTAAGAGAATAAAATGAAATCCTACGATACATGTTCATCCACTATCAAATACATCCTGATTTGAGAAATGTTAGAATGGAATGGTTATAAACAAGCACAAGGGTAAGAAAATTCACATTTATTGAATACCAGGCACTGTGAGGTGCTAAATCCATTTTCATTCTTTATTCAACAAACATTAACACAACAACAAATAAAACACAGGTCGAAGATCTGAAAAATTTTATAGGCCTAGTAGAGGTAGAAATGCTTTCAGATACGAACAGCAAACCCTATTAACAGTAGTTTAGACAAATAAATGTAACATATAAGAGCTTTTCTCACATATGAAGAAGTCCAGAGGAAGACAGTCTAGAACTGGTACAGCCCCACAAAGATGTCACCAAGGAACCAGAGACACCTTTATCTTTCTGAGCCATCGTATCTTTCTTCCTCATAGTCACAACATGGTTGCTCTATCTCCTGGCATTGCATCTGCTTTCTAAGTCAGAAGAAATGGAAAGTCTTTTCTTTCAAAGTTTTTTCTTTCATCCTAGGTCCTCCTCCCCAGGAACTTCTTCCTAAATCTCAGTGGCCAAAACCATGTCACATGGGCATCCCTGGCTGCAAAGGAGCCCAGGAAGGCAAGTACTATTATCTTGTTCACTAATTTCCATAGAGAGAAATCTAAACAAGGAGATAGTGTGAAATGTACGTTGAATGAACCACTATGGAGTCCAATATGGAGACATTCTATAAACAGACCATTCCAATGCAACAAGGTAACCACTATAACATAGTTACAAGATGTTTCAGAAGCACAGCATGGTTTGGGGGCCAGTGAAATTTGGGCTGACACTTGAAAGGATAATTTATTAGGTGAACAAAAGCATTCCAAGCCAAAAAAAAGAACAGGGCCAAACAGGTTACCAAAAAGCCAAATTGTCATTTGAGGAACTGGGTTTGGAGGTAGAGTCTAGAGTGCATATGAGAGGGTAGAAGAGAGTAGAAGAGAGTAGAAGAGGTTAGAAAGGCTGCCAAGGGTAAGATCATGAAGACTCCAGTATGTGATTCTAAAGAGTTTGGCTCTCACCCAGAATAACAGAACCCCAAGCTCAGGCTGGATATTTTTTCTCACCAAACTTGTTTCTTGGAGAAACCAGGCTGTGTGTGTGGGCCCTACATCCACAGGCTTTGCTCAGAGCTACTCTTCCTCACAACCAAATGAGCCTCAAATAGGTGTCACCTGCTTTTTCCTCACAGAAATTCCTTGAATTTAGCTCTTTTCTGTTTCGAAAACACAGTTCTTCGTAAGTTTCCTTGAGCTCCTGTTTCCCCCATGTTTGGCCCATCCTGTGTGACAGAAACACAGACTCTAAGGCAGGAGGGCTGCTTGAGCCCAGGAGTTAGAGGCCAGCCTGGATAACATAGTGACACCCAGTCTCAAAACAAAAAAATGGAAAAAGGACTTAGACATTTTTCCGAAAAAGATATACAAGTGGCCAATAAGCACATGAAAAGATGCTCAAGATCACTGATCATAAGGGAAATGCAAATAAAAGCCATGATAAGGTATCAACTTCACACTCACTAGGATGTCTACAACCAAAAAAACAGAAATTAACAAGTATTGGTAGGATATGGAGAAATTGGAACCCTCATGCATTGTTGGTGGAATGTAAAACAGTTCAGCTGTGGAAAAGTCTGGTAGTTCCTCAAAAAGCTAAATGTAAGGAGGGGCGTGGTGGCTCATGCCTGCAATCCTTGCACTCTGGGAGGCCGAGGTGGGAGGACTGCTTGAGGTCAGGAGTTTGAGACCAGCCTGAGCAAGAGCAAGACCCCATCTCTATTTTTAAATTAATACATAAATAAATAAAGCTAAATGTAGAATATGTCCCAGCACTTCCACTCTTAGGTATATATCCAAAAGAACTGAAAACTGGTACTCATATACATGTACACACAATCGTAGCAGCATTATTCATAACCACCAAAGGTGAAAACAGCCCAATTATCCAACAACAGATGAATAAATTGGGATTTGTACATATAATGGAATATTATTCAGCCATGAAAAGTAGTACTGCAACATGCTACAATAGAAGTGAACTGAAAAACATTACAGTAAGTAAAAGAAGCCAGACACAAAAACGTCTAGTTTTGGAACTAGAGGTGGTGACTGCACAACATCGTGCATGTACTAAAATGCCACTGAATCATTCAGTTTAAAATATTAGTTTTATGTTATGTGAATTTCACCTCAATCTAAAAAGAAAAAAAAAAAGTAGCTGGTTCCCTAAACCAAGATATAATAGGTCACTAACTTACTATGAAGATATTGGAAAGCCTTTATTTTTCTCATTAGAATATTAAACAGTGTAAAATAAGAACAAAACCAAATCTCCTTCTCAGTAGCCTTTGTAGGGGAAGATCCATCCAGTTTTCTTGTTTCTTGTTTGCCTTTGCACATTTCTCCCGTCATTCAATACTCACTACTCAAGATGAGTAGAGGAGTGGATAAAAATAACACCTTTGGCATAAAGAAATCAATTACTGAAATGTAGATGTGGTATTTTAAAAATCAATAAAATAGGATGATGGGATTAACAGGGGTCTTAGTTTCATCTATCCATGCAATTCATTAGTTTAGCAAAGATAAAAAGACTGCTACCAGACTATAGACAACTTTGTCAGAATTCCCAAGCCAATTTTAGGCAATCATATAAAAAATTCTCAGTGCCTGGTACTCGGATTTTGCTGTACACTTTTACCCATGTGTATTAGTTTCCTAAACAGAAACTTATTCTCTCACATTCCAGAAGCTGAAAGTCTGAAATCAAGGTGTTGGCAGGGCAGTGCTCTCTCTGCAGGCTCTGGGAAGAACCTCTGCCTCCTTCAGCTTCTGGTAGCCCCAGGTAGTCTTTGTCTCATGGCAGCATAACTCCAACTTCTGCCGCAACATTGACATGGCCTCTTCCACTGTGTCTTGGTGTCTTCTCCTCTTCTAAGGACACCAGTCACTGCACTTAGGGCCCACCCTAAATCCAGCATGGTTTTGCCTTGAATCCTTAACTAAGTACAGCTGCAAAGACCGTATGTTCAAATATAGTAGTCTCCCCTTATCTGTGGCTTCCCTTTCTGTGGTATCAGTTATCCATGCTAAAACCATGGTCCAAAAATATTAAATGGAAAATTCCAGAAATAAACAATTCATAAGTTTTAAATAACTTTTATTACATTATATTGTTATAACTATTCTACTTTATTATTAGTTTTTGTTGTTAATCTCTCACTGTGCCTCATTTATAAATTAAACTTTACGATAGGAGTATGTATGCAGAGGAAAAAACATAGTATATATAGGGTTCAGTACTATCTGTGGTTCCAGGCATCCACTGGAGATCTTGTAATGTTATTCCTGCAGATAAGGGGAGACTACTACAAGGTTATATTCTGACATTCCAAGTGCACATGAATTTTGGAGGGACACTCCACCATGTAAGCAACACAATTTCTCTTTTGACAAAGTAAGGTTTTTTAAAAAACTCTCAAATTCAAATTTAGCTTGATAAAAATTGAATAATTCTTCTTCTGGGGGAAACTTACAAACCTTTAATTTTCAAAAGAAAACTAAGCCGAACAAAAAAAATAAATAAATCCCTAAAACTGAGTCTTTCCCTTTATTTATTGGCTAAAACTGATGTAAATAAAGATGAAAAATATGTTTTAACAGAAACAAAGCACGATATATCGGTGCTATATCATTTATAATTTATTACCTATAAAAATAACTTTAGCTTTCTCACAATAATTCAATAAACCCTCTCCTAGAACTCAGGAGCCTTAAAATTTATGTTTTTACTAAGAAAAATTTTGAAAGAAAAAATTCCTAAGCCATATATTTTTAAAACATTTATAATCAATTTTTTTTAATTTGAAAGGTGAAACTTTATAACCATCTTCAAAACACACAGCAAAATTTATTACATGGTTAAGTAGCAACTACTTGAAACAGCATGAGATAATAATTGTATCTGTAAATAATTTCAAATCCTAAATAATAAATGTTTTATTTACTTAACACCACGGGGTATTTTTCTACATTAATAAAATTAATTCTATTATAAACTTTCAGGAAATCTTTCTAATGAAGATTTCATATAAAAAAGAAATTATTTTTTATTTTTGATATAAAACAGTATAAACCCAACATAGAAATCTGAAGTTAGACTATTCCTTTGGCAGAAAATATTTAATTATAAACAGGTTTTAAAATAAATACAGTCCATAAGTTCATAGAAAGGAAAGAAAAATAACAACCCTGCATTTCTTATTAACACTAACAAAAAATCAGTACACATTTAATATCATTTTTATACTGTCAATCTGCAACACAAAATTTATTACATATGGCAAAAATAAAATTACTTTTAAGAGAAAGTAACTTCTGCATGTATAAAATTTCAGAGATAAATGCCAATATACACTATTTATATATATGCCATGTTTTATTATTCCAGAACTACATTAGTTGAACTTAATTGGCTGATCCCAATTTAGTGGGTGTGTAGCATTTATACTGGCTCAAAGATTTATGCTGAATTAAGTTTTTACAATTAAGATAACAATTATACATGAAATATTTACACAAACATTAAAATAAATTTATTAAATATAGTTTGGGAGAAAAAACGTAAGATTTTCCATATATATGTGAACATTGAACATTAATTATCATCAAGAGCAGCTATGGATTCTCTTTACCTTTTTTTTTTTTTTTTAAAGAACAGAAAGGTTTGTTTCCAAAAAATAAGGTGCCATTTTAGAATACTTTTTATAAGCATACAGTTGCATTCACATGAATGGAAAATACTGGATGAAAAACAGAAAAAGAGACATTAAAGGTTAAAACTTTCTTTTCAGTTACTCATATCTGAAATAAGACAATGACAGAAATTGGGCTTTCAAACACTGCTTGTTTTCCTTTTTAAATGTAGACCAAGTATTATATAGACTATTTTGTTTTAAGATAAAGTCTCTTCGAAAAAGGAACATACTTATAATATAATCAAATTTCTGCAGATAAATGACAAAATTTCCAGAACTGTCTTCAAATGGATTCTCAGTAGAAAGAGTGTTTTCTTTAAAAAACAAATATAGAAATCTTGCTTCCATGCAAGTAACTTTTTAAAAACTAAACTATGGTCATTGTTTTTCTCCATCTAAATATCATGTATCCATACGGATATGTATTTTCATTTTTTATTTTGTGTTATATAAAAAGTTGGTAGATGATGAAGTAGTGTGCAAATTTTAAGGAGAGAAAACAATCCCTATTGGTTTACTACCTAACTCCCACAGTATAGGGTATCTATTAGCACTATAAACTAATTAAAATGTAGGCTTCAGAAAAACTGCCTCCATGGCCTTCCTATCAATCCACAGACTTCCATCAAGTCATCACTATTATTCCATAGGCTAAGCATTACTTCTGAAAGAAATGGCCAATGTTTTCAACAGCTTGGTATGCTGACAGCTTTGCAATGATACTTGCATCACTTCTTTAAAGAAATAACACATTCTCAAAACAAACACAAGAAACCAAACACATCACTAAAAACACACTTACTCATGCTTGGTATATATCACATCGAATTATTAGGGATGGTTCAAAGTGACATAAAATCCATAAAAAGGAAATGCAGCATCTCTGCACACACCACAGTGCAGGAAGAAAAACAAATGGACCACATTGCCATCAGAGAATGTCCAAAATCACTTGAAAAGGTCATTAATGGCAATTCTAAATACCAGGAAACGTTTTTCCCCAGGGAATGAAAATGTTCTGTGGGACATTCCTTAGCCCACTGTTAGCATCAGTGTTTGGGGGACTGGCAAAATGCTTTATCACCCATCTGTATTTACATGGTCTTCACTGCTAATAACAGAAAACATTTTTGCTCCTTCCAAATTGCTTTTGCTTCTTCTGTAGACAATTATATGCTAATTATTACTCAACATAACACTGAGAGCAAAACTGACAATACTGCAAACACAACTGCAATTTAAGGAGCCAAAAGGAAATATGTTGGCAAGCTAAGCGCTTACACAAAAAGATGTTTGCCTTTTAAAATAATAGTGTGTGGGAAACTCTGAAAAAAATATCTAAAGTTCTTCAGTGCTGTTATCATGACATTTTGGGGGGAAACAGTGGTTGCTTTAAGGTAAAATTTTTACATTCCTATCTCAAACTGTTTAGTATCATAAGGCTACTTATTGGGTGTCCAGATTTATGTAGAAGAGATGTGAAAGTAAGACACAACTTACTGGAAGCATCTTTAAGCTGCCTCTGATTAAAAGATTGACTTCAAACAAACTGGACTAAAAAAAAACCTTTTATGGCCTTATAGAGTAAGATAGGTTTTTGTGCTTTATTTATTCATGGTCCTTTTGAGTTGAGAGGAAAAAAGTTACTTTCAATATTTTCAGGTTAGAATCTCAAGGGTTGATTAATACACTTAGGAAGGCTTTCAAGAAAATGCTTGGTTTGTTTCTAAAGGAGAGGCTGCTGATGGTAATTTGTTTGTTGCTGCGCAACTGAATGAGCTGGAACTGCCACGGGAAAACTTGCCACGTGTGGCAAATTGGAAGTAGTGTTCTGGTAAGATGACATATCCATGGACATCCCCATTTGCTGTGTGTAAGCAGCTGTACCTGTAGCCGATTGAAGGTTAGAGTTCTGGTTCATATAGGTAGGATTGGAAACAGTGTCTTGTCCAGTGCTACAAACAAAATTAAAAACAAAACGTATTTACTTTGCATTATCTAGGTTATGGTCAGAGATCAATCATCAGGACAAAAATGTCTCTTCCATCTTAAGTTTATGTAGCTCCGCTGCTCTATGATTTAATCACTCTAGCTATCAAATACTGTTAATGTAATTTTTGTATTTGCTGAGAAGAGAGAAGCACTCCAAAAGAAACAAAATGTAAGATTATAAGGCCTTCTTAACTTGCTTTCTCCAATATCTCTCACTCACCAAAAACATTTAAAAACCATCTGAGGAGATGCGAACTGTTCCTGATGAAGCCCTGACTCAAGATGCACCGTCAGCCCATATTCTACCTTCCCTATCTCATGACCTAGCACAAAGAAGCCCATCTCATCTCCCCACATGCCTTTCAAGCTTTCCTTTGGTGGGGACTTTTCACTTTGAAAGGGAGAACAGTTGTAATCTGCATAGGACCCTGAATCTACCCTCAGGATAGTACTGAACTATAGTTTCCTTATCAAACACTTCACAAACTAAACTGAAAAAGCACACCAAATTGCAGGATGTTTGTTTGTTCCTGTAACTACTATCGAATATATTTCTTTTAAAATACATATAATTTTAAATTGCACCAAACACATTGCTTGCAATATAGGAGGATTAATGTCAACATTATACCAGTTTTTTCTCCATAATTCTTAGTTTCACCCAGCATAACAAAATTTTGTATTTTAATTTAAATAAACACCAACATGAACAGGTTTATGTAATTTTCAGATAATATCTAAGACTCATACTCATGGAATTTAAGAGTAGGAGGAGACCTTAGAGATCATTTACACATTATTATACTAAAAGAATATTTTGTACTGAATATTTTCTATTCAGTAAAATGAATAGAAGATTTAAACACGGTTCTCAAGAGTAGAAGTATTAATATAAAAAAATTAAACTACAAATTCCACAGCTCAAACACACTTCCTTTTAAGGGTCAAAGTAACAACAGTTTTCTAATTTTTAGAAGTACATGCAGATAAATATGTCTGGGACTATTTCACTAGGCTGATTATAGCACAGTGATAAGCACATCATGGGCTTAGTCCCCATAAAGGACAGTTAGGTTTATTTTGTCCCAGGGACCCAGATTATAAGCTTAAACCTAGGCAACCATCTCAATACAGGCAGTAAAGCTAAGGGCAGCACTAGTTCACTTCATGGGATTATGAATGGGCAATTTTATAACTTCATCTTAATAAGAGTCTATATATTCTCATTCTGAAAGTCTATAAAAATTAACATATATAAATATGAAATAAACACCACTCCCAAAAACTTACCTTAAATATGGAGTTTGAGCAGGCTGTGTTGTCACAGAGGAATTCACATTTGAAGGCAGAGATCTCAGTGGACCAATTTGATCTGGTCCTGGGCTATAGCCCTGGGCAACAGTTACTTGGTGAATGCTTTGACCCATATAGTTTGCACCATGTGGTTGAACTGGATATGCCTATTAACCAAAAAGAAAAAGTGGACTCACTGATCTTCCAAACATCTCCCTAACAGTGTATTTAAAACTTTAAAGGACTTAAAGGAAAGAAAATGTTATAGTTTCCTAGGAGAAATCTGATTCTACCAATCTATCCACCTTAGAACTAAAAGTGGAGAACTTCCAAATCACAGCGCCAAATCTACAGAAATTTATGATTTACCTGGTTCTTTCATTTTACGAGGGGTTGGGAGGCAGAGACAGGTGGTGTATTTTTAAGTAGTGGGTTGGAATCTATCCAGGTTGCCTATTACTCAGTAAATATGTCTTGCTATAGAGCCACAGAAAACTATACACTCTCCTGAAGGAAAACCAACCATCCCTTCAAGTTGCTTTAAGAATGCTGACCTTCTTTACCCCATCCTAGGATGACTCATCCTTCTCCATCCTAAGAATGAAACTTAGAAGAAAAAGTTGAAAAAGAAATGGGATCAGCGTGTCAGGCCCTCTCTGGTAATGACTACTTTATTTCCTGCCTTTAGGATAAACAGGACAAAAATAAAAAAGAGTTATGGGTAAAAGAGAACATGTATCCTCAGGAAATAGCAAAAATTGTCTCAATGTCTTTGGACACTTACATGCACCTTATTTAATTTTCAGGGTAGCAGCTCTTTAAAGACAAGGTCTACTAACTGCCTACTATATATAGCATCAAAATAATGCACATGTTTAATAAATATCATATAATATCATTGCTCCAGTTTTAAATTAAGCTATTTTTAAAGTGAAGACCATTCAAACGAAAATTTAGAATACTAGAAATGTCAAATAAACTACATTAAGCATAATCGCATTACTTCCTCAGCAGACATGTAACCATCCACTGACAAGGTTTCATGCATGGCCCACACTGATATAACTGATGATGTGTTACTCCAACTGCTTCTAGTGGAGATGTATTTTCGTCCAATTAGCATAGGAACTTTTGACTGCTTCAAATACTGTTATGTGTGAATAGTGTAGATAGAGGTTAAGTGAAGACTCAAACTCATAAAAAGGTAACTTTTTAAAGAAATGCAGTGTGCTTGGCAAAACTCAGATTACAAACAGAATGTAACTAAACCTGACACAGGAATGACAACCCTTTAGAGACACACAAAGAAGCAAATATTAAGTAGTTTTATCATACAATGGTGCAGACATTTCTATTCTGTTCTACTTTCAGTGGCAGCAAACAACTCTTTGAAAACAGAAGCAATACTGAATAAACTCCAGCTGTCTTTTGCACCCAGAAATCCTTCCTACCCTCATGTAATTTTCAAAAAGTTTGAGGCATGGCATGCTTGATAAATGCATCTTGTCTGATGTGACAGTTACCATAGTAACTATTCTTTTTTTACTTAACAATTATGTTGTGTCAAGTCATCTAAATTACGCACCCACATTCTACCTTTTCTCCTTGGTGTCTCCTTCACATATATCTTCACATACCAGTTTTCATAAGTTAACATGAATTTGCTCATCCAAGCTTATTCTGAATTCAATCGCTAATTGACTAAAATTTGAAAATGGCTTTGGAATAGAGATACTAATATTATTCACTTCAGCTAGCAAGTACAAAAAGGTGAAAAGTACTGGAAAAAGGTGCTATTCATGGATGGCTATAGAATCTGTACCTCATAAGCCTGCATTATATCTCTATTATGCACAAATTTTTTACAATTTAAGTCATGCATCTAAGAAAAGTAAATATAAAGCATACTCTGAGAACAAAAGAAGTTCATTAACTAAGCCTTTTAATAATCATGAAAGTCAAAAAAATCTTGACAGAAAATTTTAAAGTGATGTTAAATCTTGTTGAGCAGCAGGAACAGCATCAGTACCTCACCCAGAGGACTTCTAACATGTCAGGCACTATCCTAAATCAAAGGATTTATACTCTACACTTACACTTACATAAAAGATTTAAGCTTTATACTTACAAAAGCATATGAAGAACCAGAACTCCCCTCACATATTCAATGGTCTTTTCATTCATGTTAAAACTGAATTAAAGTGTATTTGTGAAATATCAGTATCTGATTTGCTCTGGTGAACATTAATTGCTTAGCCAATAGTTCTTGAAACTATCAAAGATAAGCTTTATAATTTTATTCAGGGACCATAGAAATTTTAATACTATGCTTTAAAATATTTCCTTTTAATTTCAAACTTGTTTGTAATTTAGAAAATTTTTCTCAAAAAATATGCTCACCTGCATTGGAACCCCAGATGATGTAGGTGGGTAATGTGCTGGAGGGTGGAGCTTTGAATAGACTGAATATATTGGTGCTTCATTCATCAATTTGTTATACAGTTCCAGAGCTTCCAGGACTTTTACATTCAATTCAGACAGTTCTGAATGCTTTCTGATGTAGAAGAAAAGCATTTAACACTCTTCTAGTTTTTAAGCATGTATTTACCAAAATTAATTACTTCTGAAATTTAGTACATTCTCTATGCATATTTTTAAAGGTTCTTTTTGTACATACATATAATGAAAGAATATTCACAAAGGGAAATTGAGAGGAGGAATTAATTCTTGTAACAGCCATACTAACGTGACTTCACAATATTAGGGAAAAGTCTTTCCATGCCTCATAAAATGCAATCAATTCATAATTTTGGTGCTAAGAGATTTTAGTTTCATATGTTGTACATTTCTGTTGAGAATTCCATTAAAAAATAACAATTTCTCAATTGAGGTAAGAGTCCAAGCCTTAAAAATAGATCTCAGTAAAAGATAGTAGTTGGGCAGCCAGGTGTGGTGGCTCAGGCCTGTAATCCTAGCACTCAGAGAAGCCGAGGCAGGGGGATCACTTGAGCTCAGGAGTTTGAGACCAGCCTGAGCAAGACTGACACCCCATTTCTACTAAAAATAGAAAAATTATCTGGGTGTCATGGCTTGCGCCTGTAAGTCCCAGCTACTCGGTAGGCTGAGGCAAGGGGATCACTTGAGCCCAGGAGTTGGAGGTTGTTGCAGTAAGTTACTCTGTGAAGTACAGTATGACTGAAATTTAAAAATTCATTAAAAAAAAACCACACATACACACATTTTCATTTCTTTATATCCATGAAAGTATCAACTAGAAAAAAAAATTACTTAAATAATTATCATTGAAAATCCAAGTAAAAACAATGTATATATAAAACTAGTCTCTACACTGTTTGTTGGTTTGAGAAAGTAAGTGAAACCAGATACCTCATTGTGTAATAACAACAAATTGAACTAAGAGCATTTTCAAATTTGCCCAAGGGACGCCAGAGAAAATTCTTCTGACTTGGTACAATTTTGTCTGTTTCCCTAGGAGTAATAAAGAATTCTCTTTGCAATTGACAAATTTATAAAAGTTAAGTAGCCACTTTTTATCTGTTCTAAAGCATCCACAGCCCTTTTTTTTTTTTTTTTTTTAAATTTTTTTAAGAGACAGGGTCTTGCTTGGTCACTCAGGGTGGAATGCAGTGGTGCAATCATATTAATGGCTTCTGCAACCTTGAACTCCTGGGGCTCAAGTGATCCTTCTGCTTTGGTCTCCCAAAATGCTATTAATAGGATTACAGGCATGGGCCACCACACTCAGCCCATAAGTCTTTTTATTCAATGTGGTTCTTTCTACATAAACACAGAGAGGCAGAGGCAGAGGCAGA
>RJWJ010037564.1:0-15472 GCA_004363605.1 Indri indri
GAGAAAAAGAAAGAGAAACAGAGGAAAGAAGGGAGGGAAGAAGACGGCAAAATCTCAGATGGTTTGGTGCATCTCCAAAGGTACTTGAGTCTTTCCAAACTTACGGCTGGGCTGAAGTTTGAGGAAATGAAGGAGAACAAGGGGTTATTTTTTCCTGAAGACTTGATGGGCAGATTTCCAACCTCTTCCTCTCTCTTCTCTATTGATTAAATAATAAACGGCTGAAAGCTTCTGCCCGAGCTGTGCGGAAGAGCAGGGGGAGGAGGCGGGGGTAGGAAACGAGAGCGCGGCTGGCCAACGACCGTTCGGTCAGCCGAGGAGACAAATATCAGAGGAGCCCATGCTGCCCCTTTGGTTCATCCTGGCAGGCAGGGCTGGGGGTGGCGATGCCCCCACCCACCTCCCCATCTTCTCCTGGGGGCCCCAGGCCACAAGTCACAGGGTTGACACACCTGGCTGTGGGTCTCCCACTCTCTGGGTGGCAGCAGCCCTGCTGGGACCCGACCCAAGTGGTGAGACGTAAGCTGGTGGCTGCCACCTCACTCGCAATTCCCAGAGCACTGCAGCTTTGGGGCACAGAGCCCAAGAGTCCTTCTTCCTCACCCTATAATTCCTTTGAAGATTCCAGTTTTATCTTTTAAAAATAAGTGCATATTTTACATTTTACATCCTAACGTACCTGAGTTTCCTGGTTGTCACATGAAAGCATTTCCTTGCCTAACCCTGCACTAAAATGAGCTCTCCAGGAAGGCCGGTCAAGTTCATCCTGTGGTTTCACAAGCTCCACACACACCTCTTCCCTCTGGGTGCCCCTGGGGAAGGCCCTGAGCTAGAGTAGGCAATAAGGACAGGGACTTACCCCACTTCCCCAGGCCTATGTTTTCTCCCACCTTCCTGTCCCCCAACCCTGAATGCTCCCCACTGAACTATCCTAAAACAAGGACAAAGACCAGTGACAGCCACCATCTCTACTTGGTCTGGGGAACAATCAGCTGGAGACAAGGAAGGAACACAGGCCTGGATGTTGCTGTGTAGCATCTGCATGTCCTCACCTGGTGCGGTGAGGTCCACTGTCATCCCCACCGGGCTCCCAGGGCTCCGGATGCAGAGTCCCAGTCACCCAGGCATTAGTCACTGACCCGCCACACACCGCTGTGACTGCACTGCTTCTACACTGCAAGGGAAGGCGAGGGAACCCTTGAGCCTTACAGAAGAGATGAGGAGGGTTAATGATGTCTAATCACCTTTCAGACTGGGTTCCTCATTCCTTTATAGTCTTGCAAAAATTGTGGTGGGCTGCGCATTCTCTGCCATACAGAACCCCGTTTGGATGCTTTTTAGGTCTGTACAGTTTGGGGCAGTTTTACAGAAGGAAAAGAAAGGACTGATTATTTATTTATTTTTGTGTGTGTAGAGATGGGGTCTTGCTATTGCCCAGGCTGGTCTCCAACTCCTGGCCTCCTGTGATCCTCCCGTCTGGGCTTCCCAAAGTGCTGGGATTACAGGTGTGGGCCACCGCGCCCGGCCTGAGTAGACTCTTTCCCTCCCAGCTTCTGGACTGCTCTCCTCAACTCGAGGAATATGAAAGTTTGGAGAGAACGGGGGGATCCTCTTGTGCACCCTCCTATTTCTGAGAGTGGAGAGAGGCCTGGGCTGTGAGCACCACTAGCTCCCTCTCTGTGTCCTCCCCAGTGCTGGGCTCAGGCTGCAGGGGACAGCCCCCCACAGAGAAGGGAGTCGGGTCCCCATGCTGGAGTTACCCTTCAGGGATGGCCCCTTTTGAAACACTGAAAACATTCTGATTGTTGGAAACATCAGCTAGAATCTGAGACGGGAACAGATCTCAGAGAAAGCTCACAATCCCTGGGATTGTGCTGCCAGGGTTTGAGGACCCATGTGGGTGACCTCCTAGCTCACTTCTTCTCCTTCCTCCCTCCCTCCTGGAGTGGAAGCCCTCACGGCGAGGACGGGGGTTATGAACAATCAGAGAATCCCACCGTCCATTTCCCCTGACACGGAGGCCGGGGGTGGTCTTACGCCTGCTGACTGCAGCCAGGTCGGCCTCTACTCATTCTCATCCAACTGCTGTTTTTGGCACACAAAACTGCCTCCCTGAGTGTTCGTCTGCTTCTGACACTGCCAACAGAAGAATTGGGTTGATCACCAACCCCTTCCAAATGAGAAGGAATAGTAAGAATAACAACATTGAGGAAAGATGACATTTATTGAGTTTTATGTGCCAGGCATGCATCATCTTATTTTATTCTCCATCCAATAAGATGAGTAGTAATATTCTGTCCATTTTAAAGATGAGATAACCAAGGCTCAGAGACTTTTAGTAATTTGTCCAAGATCCAACAGCTTGTAAGAGTAGAACCAAGATCTGTGGCCTAGCATGGAGTCTCTAGCATGGAGTGCCTGGCCGCTGCACTAGAACCCCTGACCTGGAGAGCCCAGACACATATGAAAAGCACACCCAAGAGAGTCAAACGGTGACACAAGGCAAGCTTGGGCTCCTTTCAGACACCCCTACAGCTTCTCACCCTGTGATGCCACAAGTGGCCAGGATGTCCCCAGCATCATAAGACACATTCGCTTCTATCTGAATCTGTCCGCATGACCTGAACCTGTTGATGTCTTCCAGGAACTGCAGCCCTTGTGGCTTGAGTAATTGCCTTAATAACACAAATCTCCTGTGCAATCTGTTCCACAAACATTAGGCTGAGCCTTCATCATGGTTTTCACATCTGCACGACTCTCCAGCTCATATGCTCAGTCCTCCACAATTTTTGGAAATGCCCCGGTGGAAGGTGCTAGCTAACCCAGCATTGCGAGTGAAGTCTGGAGCGATCCCACGCACCAGTTAGATGTTAACTTGGACCTAAATCTCCAACTGTTTATCAAGGGGAAACTTTAAGACACTCTGGCAAGCTGCTGGTGTCTTGTGGATTTTGCTAGCTCTCTTGAAGAAAAGAAGAAGGGAATCCACCACAACTTGCAGTGGGAAGCTCTTAGATGATCCGCCACATATGTCTAAGAGGAGTAATGATTATCAGAGAGACCCGCACCTACACAGTGTCTTGCTAGTTACACAGTTCCATCACCAACACTGGTGTCATTTCAGAGCCAGACTGGTGCCAACACAAACATTGCTCAGTGCACAGCGGTCAGCACAGACCAGACCAATCAAGTGGCCAGCACAGCCAGACTGCATCATAGTCCGGGGATGTTGTGTTGGGGGGACCCTCTTATCCATGCATGGTGACAAAGGCGAGATCGAGAAGCAACATATTGCTCTCTATGAGTCTAGGAGTATTTCAGGTTTTTTCCCCCACACCTCTTAACCTCAAAAAACTTGTTTGCTTCTGCTAGAAGCAGAATTAACCTTGACACTTCTCTTTCCAGTAACAGGGGCTCATTTGGAATTTGCTTAGGACATCAGAATCATGCCAGAAAGTTCCATGAATTCTCTTGGCTCTTTGCATCAAAATAAAGTCAGGAAGGCCATGAGTCAGGGGCAGCGGGGCCCAGGACATTCAGGTCTTCAGTGTCGGGTCAGGCAGGCTGTCGGGTGGACTGCTGCTGGAAGTTCCTGCATTTCTTGCAGATGTGTATTAGATCGTTTATTTGCTGAAAGCTTCCCTGGGTGGTAGCACAGGGAGTGAGTTTTTATTCCAAAATTAACACTAAGTCTCAAAACAAACTGTCCCCCTACTGCAAGCTAAAAATACAACTCAGCAGTTGACTCATGTCCCCACCGCTGTTCGGGTAACTTAGGTGGGCGTGAAGCTACCATTAAGGGTGATGTCATTGTTCCCAGGACAATTAGAGAAGGACAGAGGTAGAGGGCGGGGAGTCTGCCCTGCTCTAGTTGCCAGGGTGGTTCGCCCTAACTAATGGGACTGCCCGTACACAGGCTCTAAGCTTTGTACCAGGAGGAGTCACGAGGCACTCTAGCTACAAAAGCACTGGCTGCCTGGCCGAATGCTCTTTTTGTACTGGTTTGTGGCAAGGTGAGGATGGGGCAGTAGCAGCTCGTGGCCACCAGAGGGAGCCAGGCAGAAGTCACCAAGATTCTGTCCATGCTGTAATAAATGCCACCTGTTCCTTTCGTTCAGGGCGGGACCCTTCCATATTTCAGCTGGTGTTTAATAGTGCACTTATCCTATTTCATACAACTGTTATGAAATGTGACTAGCTAGATTTGACTATCTTTTAATGTAATTGACTAAGTGTCCTTTGTAAATGAGAGGTAACTCAAGGGATATGATTTCACACCCCCTTTGTCTGTGGTAGGAAAGAAGTGAAACTGGCCCTCCACTGCTCGGACTTATCATGAGTGTACCTGGCTCACTTTGGCTGTGCACACATGGTCCAGGCAACAGTCCAAGACCGCATGCATGCGTGGATGCTGAAGGATCCTTCGAGTTTCACACACCCCCTAATCGGAGAGGGACAGTGTCAGCAGAAAGCTCCAGGCTGCAGGGCACAGTCCTGCCACGCACTGCAGCCTGGAAAGCCACCCACGAGAGAGGGGTGAGCACACAGAGAGCAGAGCACATCGCCATCCCAGGGCTGGGTCCCCGACCGGCACACACTTTAGGGAATGCTTGTTGAAATGCTTGAAATGAAAGGTGCTTTAATGAATGCTTGTCTAGTATGGTTTGCAAGCAAGAAGGTTTGAAAGGCACACCAAGAACCGGGCCTCTGCCGGGCTCCTTTTCTGTGCGGATCGGAAGGAAAGTGGTCAGCAGCTTATGCTCATGGTCCAGCACACGGAGCTAAGCAAGCCAATGGGCAGGTTTTGGTTGACATGACTGAGTGAGGGAGGAAGACAGATAATAAGGAACTTACCCTCACTCCCATGAACCTGTCCCTGAGAACGATCCATGAGAGCAAGAACACAAAAGCTTTGTTGCAGCAGAACAACACGGAGACATCCGTAGTGTTTATTTTCTTTATTGCATGTAAGTACAGGTAGTTTGTGAGTGTCCAAAGAACACCAAAGGGTGCTGCCTTGGTAAAAAACACCTTCAAAGTCAAGCCATTGTCTCCAAAAAATCGACAGCATTCCCTAAAACAAGGAAAGAGAGGCAGTGTTATTATATTCTTGGGTTTAGACAGACCATTTTTTTTCCTATACCCAGTTTTATTTTTTTAAGCAAACATAGGAAGGGGGCGGGGTCTTTTTTATTTATTATTTTTAATATCTTTCTATTAAAGCTCTTCAACCTATTGCTTTAGTCCATTGAAGAAATGTTGCATGGTGATCTGACATCATAGATTATTCCTTCTGTTCACATTAAGTTTGGAATTGACGGTTCTACACCGAAGGTAATGTTGGAATCACCTGACCTGAAGGCCCAATGCTAGGGTGGTTGGCTGAGGCATCCTGTCACTCGCTGAGTAAGAGAAGGAAGTCACTACGCCTTTTTGTGAGGGGAAGAAAGTGGTGATGGGGAAGGATAGATACTTGAAGAGACACTTACTTATTTTTTTAAATTTTGACCCAAATTGGAATTGTCTTTGTGATCATGCAGGGGCTGTCACTTCTTGGGCATATCTAACACATTCTGGCTATGAGACAAATAGTGTTCACTCTCTACGTATTTTCTCCCTGACGCCATTTTTGGAGCACAAGATTCCACCACGCGGAAGGCCAGGTTCCCACTTCTCTAACAGCCTATCTCGCACAGGAGGAACAAGGAGATTCAGGAGTTCAGAGTCCTAAGAGGGAGTGAGACGAGGAAGCACCTGTAGAAGAAAGTCTTTCAATGCCATTGTTGATTCTAGGGGAAGGGTGGATCTTCCATATGCAGAAGAAGGAAGGAGAGCAGGCCGTGGGGTCACAGGCCTGGAGAAGGCTGGCTGCGGAGGGCTGGGCCTACAGAGGGCCACCCGTTTCCTTGACTGTCAGGGAATGAAGATCATCGTTCTGTTGGGCTTGGGGAGCCGGGCAAGGAGACGGACGGGCGTGGACGCACTCCTCCTGGAAGGGACCCTACCCAGGCTAATGGCCACGGTGCAGCCCGGCCACCATGGGTGATGCAAGCCAGCCAGGATGGCACTCAGTATGTCAGTGACTCAGGAGTAGACTCAGCTCAGGACTGACTGAACCACCATGAGAGCGAAAGAAAAGACATCACTAGAATAAACCCAACACACTGAGGGGGTGGGAATAGCTCCAGCCTGTGCCACGTCACATTAAAACGCAGCGATAAAGGAGGAAAATGAAAAACAAGAGTCAAAGGGGGCTGGATAAGATTTTTAATTTAACTTTATTATCTGTTCTTACTATCAATCTAAAATGAAATTTGCCTTTGTTCATTACTCAACTATGGGATATCCGTAGAAGAAAGAGAAAACTCATTTAGGGAGGGGCGTGAGAGCCCGGGAGATTGGCAGAGGAGAAACACACTTACCGTTTAGGAGGGTATGGGGACAGTTCTGCCGCCTTTCCCTGTGCTTAGTGTCCTATGTGACTTCTACACAAACCAGCACCAGATAAAACATTCAAATCGCTGAATTTGCCATGAAACCAATTCAGCTGAATTGATCCCATTTTTGGCTTTATACAGATGCAACTCTAAGATCTAATGGATAGGTTGATGTTTTCTGTTTGCCTTGTAATTTTCGTGCAGCATTTCAGCTCCATGGCCTTCGGGGTTTTCTCAAGCCCCTGTTTGCAAAACAGTCTTTGTTCTCCCAGGGACAGTGATCGTGAAGGATGGCTTCCTTTGTTTTTGTGATTATGGTGGCTATAAAGTGATGCTAGTCCCTTGAGTGTGACCGAAAGGATAAAAAAATAATTCATGCTGTGGAAGGGGCCATCTAAAGCTAACTGGACAGCTTCCTTCCTCTCTGACAATCTGCATCTGACTCTTTCAAAGCCTTATGGTTGCAGCAGGGGTAGGGCACAGACAGGGCTTGATACCGATGCCCAGGTTGCTGGAAACGGGGAGGGGAGTTGGGATCCCATCCCGGAGATGGAAAAGGGTGGACTTCAGGGCCTGGCAGAGCTCTGCTGGCTGTTTGAGGACTCATGGCCACGGCATCACAGCTTAGGGTGGTGGACCTTGGTTCTAATGAGACCAAGATGACTGGCTCCTGGGCCAGTGAGCCTTGTGCTATTTTACGACCAAAGGCTGTGCACTAAGCTTTGTCGGCTGGCTTGCCTAGGTATGCCGTTGATTGCAAGTGAACCCAAGAGAGATGATGAACACAAATCCATTTCTGCCAGTGACCTCTTTTTGGCATACAAATGGAGTGGAGTAGACGCTGTCTTCACTGACTTCTACTTAACTGACTGGACAGTCTAATGTCCTTCATTCCTCATGTTCACTGATGCCCTTGGCAGGCTGAAGGCCCAAGGCTGGCAGTTACTGTCCGGCACACCCAAGCCCTTTGGTTCCTACCAGTTGAGGCATATGCCAGCCAAGATTTAGATGTGTTTGTTTCCAATCCTGCTTGTGCCAATTGTTCTTGGTAATGTCAATTAAATATTTCATAAACCAATGAAATATGAACGAGAAAAGAAAGTCTGTTTTTTCTAAGAAATCTAAGTTGTGAGCTTCAAGGAAGACTCAATAAAAACAAGCACTGAAATAACACTATGGAATTATGCATGTAAAGAAGCATGGTGATAGATAGGAAAATTGTACAAATCTGTGAGTTCTGTACCTATATTATGTGACAAATACTTATGTTCTTGGTACTCTTTAAAGAATCCTAACTGGGATAGCCTGTCTTGGTGGGATTAGGATGTGTTTCCATTTAATTCAAATCAACAAACACTTGTTTAGCACTTGTTATACTACAATTCTGGACAAGGAATTATGGCTGATACAGAAAAAGTAGTTTCTAAACTAAATAAGCTTTTTTACAACTAGAAAAATGCCTTGAATTATTTCTTTTGTAATTTTCTCCACCTCATTTTCTTCTGTTTTCTCTTTCTGAGCTTCTTTTAATTCAATATTGGACCTTCCGATTTGATCTTCTAGTTTTGTCTTTTCTTTTTCCTTTGCTCTTTTTTTCTTTTTTATTTTACGGGAGATTATCTGGACTTTATATTCCAATTCTTCTATTAAATTTTAAAAATTAGTAGCTTACATTTCATTTCCAAGAGCAGTCCCTGCTCTCAAGAAGATTATGATCCAATGGGAGAGATAAGACTTATTCCTCAATAGGAATCAGTGCAAGCCTAAATAGAATCACATGTTAGATGGCATGGAATATAATAATGCTAGGGCATTACTGTCTAGTGGAGAGAGTTGGGCTAATTGCACAGGCCTTATAAAAGTTGTAGCTTTTGAGAGGAAACTTGAAGGATAGGTAGGATTTATACAGGGGTGTGTGTGTGGGCGGGGGAAGATAATATCCTCGTAGAGATAAGAGAAGAAATTGTATCTATGAAACAAAAGCTAATGACTGGAAAAAAGGAAATAACTTTGGAAATTAAATATGGGATATAACCAAATTTAAAAAAAATAATAGAAGAATTGGAATATAAAGTCAAAATAATTTCCCTTAAAAGAGAGAGAAGATAAAATCGGAAGATCAAACCGGAAAGTCCACTATTGAATTAAAAGAAAGTCTTCCAGAATAAGGAAAGAGAAATAAACGAAGTGGAGGAAATTACAAAATAAATAATTCAAGAAAGTTGCTTAGACCTGAAAGATGTGAGTCTTCACAATGCAAGAGCCCACCAAGTACCAAGGAAAACAAATGAAGAAAGAGCCACAACAAGGCACATCCTTGTGAAACAAAGGGATACAGATCAGACTAGAAGTGCCCAATAGAAATAAAACAAAATAGTTCAAGGGATAGATAGGAAATCATACTCTCACCAGATGACCCAACAACAAAAATAGAAGCTAGACAATCACAGAATAATGCCTTAACATTTTTGAGGGAATTTTTTTTTTCCCCAGCCAGAATTCTATCACCAGCCAACTGTCAATCAAATGTGAGGGTGGAATGAGACATTTCAGTTAGGCAGTGCTCAACAACATTGACTCTCAAGCCACGGGAGGAGAGGTTGCATCAAAACCAGAGTACACACCAAGAAGGAGGAAGGCCTGGCAGCGGGACACAGGTAAGCTCCAACCCAGGCAAGAAAGAAAGCGAGTCCCAGCACCAGAAGACCAGGGACCACAGAAGGCTCTGGGAGGGGAGTCTCCAGGGAAGTCTTGTGATTAAGCAAGAACAGGGGAAATATTGATAAGTTTTTGAGATGGTGGAACATTTAGAAAACAACGATTACGTGGAAATCAAGGTGAATGAGGCAAATATTGCCGGCAGGAGAAATGACAGGTTGTTCACAAAAGGAGGCAGAGTCAGTGAACAACATAAGCATGCTTATAGCAATGTGAATGCTATTAACCAAAAATTGCAATGTCGTTATGTTGGAGGGAACAGAATCAGGGAAAAAGGTGGTGGGGTAAGACAGAAATCAGAGGTTGTCTATTTAAGAAACACTGAGATAAAAATGTAATTTGGCTAACTTGGCATAAATACCAGGGGAAAGTATCTACAAGAGTTGAGGGTGGCTGAGCGTAGGCAGGTGGGGAGCAGGAAGGAGTTGCTGCTTTTTACCACGATTCTATTACTACTATTTCATTTTTCCAAAGTACATACGTGCATTCAATTGCTACAAATAAAAATTAATTACAAACACAGAAGAAAGAGGTCAAGTCACCCTGGTTGAAGCTGAAATTTGGGAGCTCTGAGGAAGCTTTGAGAAATGCGATTTGAAAATCATATTATAGAGAGAGGCCCTACAATTCATAGTGAAGGACGCTGCAGCCTAGACAGATTAAAAGGCCTGTGTAAATTCAAAAAGATGTCAGCAGTACAGCCAGACCTGCGACCGGGGTTCATTCCTCAATAAATACTCCCAATGACGCCCTCTTTCTTCTGAATCCTTTGCACCACCATTTAAATGTGCCTAAGCCTCTCCAGCCTTAACATACTCCCCAAGAAAAGCCAGCCTCTCAACCTGCCCCTTTCCTCTCTTCTGCTTTCTCGTAGCCAAACTTTTCAGAATAGGAATCTGCACTCAGGTTCTCCATGACCTCGACTCTCTCACTTTCCAGCTACTCAGTCCAGTGTCTACTCCCTACACTCACCCAAACCCCCAGACCAATTGCTAAGGACCTTCTGGTCACTGATTCCAACAGGCATCTTTTGGTGTTCACTTTCCTCCTAGAAGCCTTTGGTATTGTTGACTCTCTTCCTCCTTGACTGTCTTGGCTTCCAACTCAGCACACTCCCCTAGGTTTCCTCTGACCTCTCCATACCCTTCCGCACTTTCTCCGTAAGACTGCTTTACTATTTTCTTAAGGTTCTCTTCTTGTTCCTCTACTTTTCACCCTATAAACAGTGACCGAGCAATGTCATCTACTGTCATGGTTTCAAAGCCCAGCTGAGGACTCTTCAGTCAACACACTTCTTTCATCTGCTACCACGTCCTCACCTTGGACATCCCCAGACACCTCAAATTCAGTCTTCCCCGATAAACTCAATATCTTCCATGTCAATCCCTATATGGTACCATGATTCACGTTTCTACCCAGGCCAGATATGTGGGAATTATTCTTAACTTCTCCTTTTTCTTCTTTACATCTAATTCATCACCAAGGCCTGGAGATTATTTCTCCTAAATATTTTATTCCCATGACCACTACTCTGGCCCATGCCTTTATCCCCTCTTACTTGGACTACTGCCACTGGAGTCTAATCAAGCTTCTCTCTTCATTGTTGCCTCTTCTCCAATCCAGTCCATTCCATTCTCCATGCTACACTCAGAGAGATGCTCCTTTTCCCTCGCTTTCCCTTTGGATAATGGCCAAACTCGTTGGTTGAGTATCAGCTCATATATCCCCTTCGGTGAGGAGCCCCTGATGTGTTCCCATAATGCCCTGCCCTCCTTGTCAGAGCACACAGGACCCTTGTTGTAATTGCACTTTATTGTATAATAATTGCGGCTTATTTAATTGTCTGATTTCTTCACTAGAACATAAGCTCTGTGTAGTTGTTATAATTTTGCACTATCTTATATCCTCAGAGCCTAGCATATAATATGTGTTCATGAATAATCTTTTACAGAATACATGCACTTATTCCTTTATGGGGGACCAGTGGTTTTCAAACAATCACGCAGAGACCATCAGTCTTAAAAATCCCAGGGAGCTTTTAAAAATACAATTGCTTGGATTCAACCTTAGACATATTCAATCATACTGTCCAATGAAGGGACAGGATTTTGTAGAGAATGGTGCAGTTTACACGAGAGATGCATTCTTGACAACATGCCATAATTCAAAATTTACAAATCTTGACTGGTTTTCACACAGTAGCACTGGTTTCTGTTTGCCAGCTAATGTTAACACTACCACCTGGCATTTATAGTATACTTGGCCTCCCAGGATTAATATTGTGATTCTTGTTTAGCTTTTAAAATCTTGGAGGCGTCACATTATTTGGAATTTTAGACATAAATGAAACATTAGTCATACTTATTTTGTTGCTGTAAATTTGCATTAAAATGTGACCGTGCTGTATTTAAAAAAAATTCCAGATAATTCTCATGTGCAGCCAAGTTTGAATTCAAAGTCTCATGCTCCTTTTCTCTCTTTGTCTGTCTGTTTTCTTTCTTTCTTTTCAAAAAATTCTTGTAAATGTTTAATTGTAGTAAAATACACACATCATAAAATTTATCATCTTAACCATTTCTAGTATATAGTTTAGTAGTGTTAAGTATATTCACATTGTTGTGCAGCCAATCTCTAGAACTTTTCGTCTTGTAAAACTAAAACTCTGTGTGCTCATTAAACAACTTCCCATTCCATTCTCCCCTGAGCCCCTGGCAACCGCCATTCCACTTTCTGTCTCTATGAATTTGACTACTCTAGTTACCTCATATAAGGAGAAGTATACAGTATTCATCCTTTGGGGGCTGGCTTATTTTACTTAGCATAATGTCTTCAAGTTTTATCTATGTTGTAGCATGTGTCAGAATTTCCTTCCTTTTTAAGGATGAATAATATTCCACTGTATGAATACACCACATTTTGTTTAACCATTTATCCATTGGTGAACACTTGGGTTGCTTCCAACTTTTGGCTACTGCAAATTATGCTGCCATGAACATGGATGTACAAAGCCTGAGACCCTGCTTTCAATTCTTTGGTATGTATACCCAAAAGTGGGATTGCTAACTAACATGATAATTCTACTTTTATTTTTTTTAGGAACTGCCATACTGTTTTCCATAACAGCTATACTATTTTAAATTCCACCAACAATGCACAAGGGATCTATTAATAATTTCTCCACATCATCACCAACACTTGTTATTTTGCGGGGTTTTTTTTTTTTTGCAGCCATCATAATGGGTGTGAATATCTCATTGTGGTTTTGATTCAGATTTCCATAATCATTATAACATCATTAGTGATGTTCGGCATTTTTTTCATATCCTTAGTGGGCACTTGCATATCTTCTTTGGAGAAATGTCTATTCAAGTCCCTTTCCTAATTTTAAATTGCTTTTATTGTTACTATTGAGTTGTAAGAATTCTTTATATATGATTTGCAAATATTTTCTCCCTTTCTATACATTACATTTTCACTATGTTGATAGTGTCCTTTGATGCACAAAAGTTTTAAATTTTAATGTAGCATCAATTTATCTATTTTTACTATTGCCTGTGCTTTTGGTGTCCTATGTAAGAAAATATTGCCACATACAATGTCATAAAGTTTCCTCCTATGTTTTTATCTATGAGTTTTATAGTATTAGCTCTGATGTTTAAATCTTTGATCTATTCTGAGTTACTTTTTGTATATGGTGTAAGGCAGGGATCCAGTTTCATTCTTTTGCATGTGGATATCCAGTTTTCCCATCATCGTTTGTGGAAAAGACTATCCTTTCCCCATTTCAAAAAGGGTCTTGACACCCATTTTGAAAATCGTTTGACCATATATGTGAGGGTTTATTTCTGGGCTCACTATTTTAGTTCTTTGGTCTACATATCCATCTTCATGCCAGTACTAGACTGTTTTACTTATTATAGATTTGTAATGTTTTGAAAAAAGGAGGTCTCCAACTTTGCTCTTCTTTTTCAAGATTGCTTTGGCTATTTGGAGTCTCTTGAGATTCCTTGTGAATTTTAGAAGGGATTTTTCTATTTCTGCAAAAAATGCTGTTGGGATTATGGTATGGATTGTGTTAAATCTCTATATTGCCTTCGGTAATACTGATATCTTAACAATATTAAGTTTTTCAATCCATGAACGTTGGATGTCTTTCCATTTATGTTTTTTTAAATTTCTTTCAGCAATGTTTTGAAGTTTTCAATATGATAATCTTTCATCTTCTTAGTTAAGTTTTACTCCTAAGAACTTTATTATTTTTGATGCTCATGTAAATGAAATTGTTTTATTTTCTTTTTAGAAAAAAACTTAAAAAATTGGAGTACAGTATAGCATACATTTCCTTAAGTGTACAAAGATTAAGGCGCACAGTTTAATTAATTCTTCTCAAGTGAAATCATACATGTAACACCATTCTATCAAGATATAGAATATACCAGCACTCTGGAACTCTCCCTTGTGCCCTCTCCTCATCATTACCTATCTCCACAAATATAATCATTTTGCTGAATTCTATCTCCACAGGTAATTTTTTACTTTGTAAAGATGAGATCATACATTATGTACTCTTTTGTGCTTGGTTTCTTTCACTCAATGTTAAGTCTGAGAGATTCATCAATGCTGTTGTAGGTATCAGTAATTCACTTGCCATATAGCATCTAACTTTATGATTATAATATAATTTACTTACTCATTCTACAGTTGATGAACATTGAGTGGCTTGGATTATGAATAATGCTGCTATGAGCATTCTTGAATATACCTTTTGCTATGCATAGGTATGCATTTATTTTGGGTATATTCCAAGGAGTGTAAATGCAGGATCAGAAAGTATGTGTATGTTCAGCTTTAGAAAATAATGCTAAATAGTTTTCCAAAGTAGTTGTACCAGTTTATACTCTCATTAATATTTTACTTAAAAATTAATCCATTTATATTTAATGTAACCACAGCTATATGTGGGTTTAATTTTATCATCTATCTTTTCTATTTGCCCCATCAGCTTTTTATTCTTCTTGCTTGTCCTTTTTTGCCTTTTTAGGGTTTATCAAAATTAAAAATAATTACATCTTCCCCACATTAGCTTGTTAGAAATACTTCTTTTATTATTCTTCCAGTGGCAGATATTACAATATATATCCTTGACTTATTAGAATATATTTTAATTGCTAGTTTTATCACTTCTTGGACAACGCAAGGACCTTATAGCTCTTCAATTCTATCTAACACTTCCTTATTATAGCATCTAACTTTATGATTATAACACAACTTATTTACCCGTTCTACAGTTGATGAACACTGAGTAGTTTGCATTATGAATAATACTGCTATGAGCTACTATTATTTTGGGCTACTATTGTCATAAATTTTTATTCTACATATTGTTAAATTCCATGATATGTTATTATTGCTCTTTTCAGTATTCATTTATATTTAACTTTGTAAATCTCCTCATTCCTTCCTGAAGGAAGGAATGTGCTTCCATTTTGAATCATTCCTTCTGTTTGAAGAATCCATTTAAGTATTTCTTCTAGTGTTGGTCTGTTTTCATGAATATATCTTTATTTTTGTATTCACTTTTTAAAGGGCATTTTCACTGGGCTTAGACTTACAGGTTGACGGTCATTTTCTTTCTACCCTTTGAAGATAAAATTCCATTGTCTTCTGCCTTTGAGTTTTTCTGTTGAAAAGTCAGTTAGTTGTAAATTCTTATTTTTGCTCTTTTGATGACAATGTATCATTTTCCTCCGGCTTATTTTAGACAATTTGTATCTACTTTGGTTTTCAGCAGATTTTCTATGATCTGCCAAGGTTTTTTTTTTTTTTTTTAATTTCTGTTTTTTTTTCCTTTGGCTTGGTATTTATAAATCTTGAATCTGTGGCTTGATGTCTTTGCTAATATACTCTCCCCTCTACTGCTGGGACTCCAATTATACACACATCATACATTTTCACCGTGTCCAAATGTATCTTATGCCTCGTTTTGAATTTTCCATCCTTTTTTTTTCTATCTTTGCTTCAATCTGAATATTTACTAATGACTTGTTTTCCATTTTATGAATCCTCTATTTTGTTGTGTCTAATCTGCTGTTAAATCCGCCTACAGATTCTTAATTTCTGTTATTACATTTTTCATTTCTTGGATACCCATTTGATTATTTTTCACAGATTTCAGTTCTCTGGTGAAATTCTTCATATTATTTTCATATATTCTCTTGAATTTATTAATCACAGTTATTTTATAGTCTGCATCTGATAACTACAAAACATGGGAAATCTCTGGATTTGTTTCTAATTCTCATTTAATTTTTTCTTTC
>RJWJ010037565.1:0-15484 GCA_004363605.1 Indri indri
GCAATAAAGCAAGAAAAATAAATAAAATTCATAGAGATTGGTAAGAAAGAAGTAAAACTATCCCTATTTTTTGGTCTCCATATAAAATCCCAAGGAATTTACAAAAATATCTCACAACTAATAAGTGAGTTAAAAATTGTAGCATACAAAATCATCACAAACAAATCAATTACATTTCTATATACTGATAATGAGGACAACAAAATTAAAACAAAAGACCATTTAGACTCACTCTAATAAAAATTAAATACTTAAGTATACAATTAATAAAACATATGCAAGATTTGTTTGCTGAAAGTTACAAAATGGTGAGAAAATAAATGAAAGATGATATAAATAAATGGAGAGATATAGCATGTTCATGAGTTGGGAGTCTCAATGTAGAAAATATGTTAATTCTCCTCAAATAATTCCTATCAAAACGTTAGCAAGGTTTTTTTGCATGTATAGACAAGCTTATCCTAATATGTATATGGAACAACTATAATTTTAATAACTGAGAAATCTTATAAAGCAATAAAATTGAGCTAAAATGAATGAATTCATAAAAACCTCAAATGGGGCCTACAAATACTAATTTTCTTCATATCTTCTTATAACATGAACACAATTTTAATATAGTTATCACATTCAGCTGTTTATAGTATAAAATGGGCACATTTTACCTGTTGCAGTTAACACAGTTTACTGTTTATAGCACAACATGGGGGTAATTTTATCTGCTACAATTATCGCAGTAAGTCATTAACAAAAATCACACGTGAGAATTTTACGGGGTGTCAAGTTTTATGCCATGAGTTTAGATAGCATGTGAAAAATTCTACCAGAATCTCAAAAAGATATGAGTGGACCAGTGGAAATAATTATGTTATTTATTCACACCATGTTGAAAATTTTAAAAATAGTAATATAAATTATTCTGAAGAGAATACATTGTTTAAAAGCCCATGGTTGTAATTTTTAAAAAATTGCCTTTCGTATGTGCCTTAGAGCAAAAGAAGCATTGGATTTATGAAAAATATTAAGTAAACTGGAATGGAATCCATATTTTCTACATGCAATAAAAATTGCTAGCACCTGGAATGCCACAGTCAAATAAGTCGTATGACAATTATATTAATAATATTTATAAATCATCTAGAACAGTTCCTTGTACTTATAAGTACCTATTATGCTGATAAAGGTAAATGTTGTAAGAGCCCTAACCTGTGGAATGAGTAGAAGTGGGTTCAAATCCTGACTTTACCATTTAGTTGTGTGCCCTTGAACAAGTTGCTTGAACTCTTTGAACATCATTGTATCATCTTAAATTGAGAGTAACAACATCTAATCTATTTTGTAGGAAATAGATGATGTAATATTTTAAACACTTAGTACAATGCCAGGTGCATAATAAATGGTTGATCACCTGCAGATATTAGGATTATATACGTTATGATATGACAACAATATTTATTTAGTTAACTATTTTTTCATTAATTACTTCATACATTCAGTTAGTGTTATTATCCTTAGTTATACACCTAGATTGAGTTACTATGTCCAGAGGTAGACTCAAGCTAAACTAAAGCGGATGGTTTTTGTAATTTTATTAGAGACTTGAAGTCAAGTGACTACAAAATGAGAGAAGGTTTCTTAGGAATGATTTTAGTCAAAAGAGCATTAGACTAAGACTCACGAACCATGAGTTCTTAATCTCAGTCGACTGCATAAGTGTTGTTTCTTTTGTACGTCACTTCATCACTCTGGATCTCAGTTTTAGCATCTGAAAAAAATATGTGGATGTTACCAGTTTTGCCAATTCACAGGGTTGTGGAGATGATCAAAAGAGATAATGAATACTTGTGAATTTCAAATGTCATGAAGCACTATATCATAAAGAGTGAGCCATGCTGAGTAATTATATGAAGAAACATAATAGCCAACACACCAAATGCCTAAACAACCCTGACAGGAAGTGCAGCTACCTGTGCATCTGGTGGCCAGATGAGGCATAAACAGCAATAAGAGCATTAAGCATTAAGCATAGGTAAAACATTTTTTTTTCTTTTGGTAGGAAGATCAGAAACAGAGTAACTATTAAAACCTGCTGTTAAAACTTTGCTAAGGAGCAAATATAATAATTTGTATGGAGAAAGATACTGTCACAATTAAAAGTCCAGGTCCCTCTTGTGGTGATATGTAAAAGGTCTTCAAGCTTAGTGTAGGCATTCTGAGTACAGACGCCAGATGCCAAAATCCTTGTCTTTTTGCTTTTTGGAGTGAAATAGCCAGAAACATCAAGGTGTTGACGTGGATGGAGACAGAGGGAAAGAGAGAGAGAAAGATATATATATATATATATATATATATATATATAAACACAGATTGAGACACACACATGTATTTTTTTTCTGTAAAGTGATTATTGTAAATTAAAATATCAGACATTTAAATTGCTTAACGAGCAGGTACTAACAGTGTTGATAAAAAAGTGTTACATATATGCTATGTTACTCTAATGCAGCTTTCTAGTCCCTTATCCCACTAATCTCAAAAGACAGCTTTTTAAAAAGAGGGTAAGGGAGTAGGATAAAATTGTAATTGTTCAATCCAGTGGTAACATTCAGTCCTATAAATGTGTACAGCACAGACTGAATAAAGGCCATTCACTGCCTATTATACTTTCTTGTTTAATTACAAAGATACAACAATGAAACAATGATAAATTTTAATTTTTAGAAGAAAAATGTTTCAACTTTTCCTTAATATGCTTAGTTTAAAGAGTACAGAGATTCCTGGAATACAGAAACATCCAAACTATAGCCATACTCATTTTACAGAAAATAATAAAACAGTCAGTCATTATTCAATTCCATTTAAAAAAAACTGTTTGAATTTTCTAACAGACATTTATTTTAATCTGAAAAAGGACTGGGAAGGGGCAGGTCATGATTACATTGCTGTAGAATTTATGATGAACTATACCTCTCAAATTTCAAAGATGTGACTTAAAATTCAGCCATAGGTAGTAAAAAGGGATACGAGAAAATTCTGTGGTTATATGCATTCAGGTGAGTTGTTAATGCATTTTTGCTTTTGTTGTTCAGGGGTCATTTCAAATTGCTCAATCATGATTAATGTAAATTAGAAACTTAACTGAACTACAGCACAAACATTAAGATCTCATGAAATGTTTAAATAATATTATAAATATATTTTAAAGACATATTACTACATATTTAAACTCTAAAATATATAATTTCCACTATTAAATAAAAAATTTAAAAAATGGAAAATATGGCAAAATTAAAAGACGAGAGGAAAAAAGACACTCATATTCCCAATTTCAAATCATCGCTGTGAGCCTTTTTGAGAAATGGAAACTCTCATATGCTGATGAAAGAGAGCAAACCGTATCCTTTTGTAACTCACTGTATATTACAATCCAGCTCTGATATATCATTGGAAAGTAACATGATAATTTACACCCACTATTAAATAAAATTGTATAATATCAAAATCTCAATATATCAGATCTCAAATGTTCACATTACTATTCGAGTTTGAGACAATGGCTTACTTCTATTGACTGTTTTGAAAGATTTCAACTAAGAGCTGTGCAATATTTAAATTTTTGTTTCTGTGGATAGAGTACAGCCAGTATTGTTCAGAAATGACTTATTTCTGACATTACATGTATTTGTTTGACTTGGGTGACATCATATCCTGCATAAATGAATGAATAATGAATGCTCTATTAATTGTCACAAAGGGTAATGGCAACCCCCAAACAATCAAAAATATGGCAGACCCAGAATAAGCTGGCGAAATGCAAAATATCCAAATGTGTGCCCTTAGCCATCTGCCCAATTGTCTAAAATCTTTACCCCACAGAAAATTTCCAGAAGTCACTTTGAAAGAGTTTATGCATGTCAATTATGGCTGTCAGGAAACAAAGGCATGGAAGAGGAGCTTACAGTTTATAGGCTATGCTGATTCACAGCTTGCACAGTAAAAGTTTTATTAAATGGGGGAGGAGCAGTTGAGCCACATTCCCATTAACGCATTATTCTCAAAGGACTTATGAAGCTATCAACTTACTTACCTTTTTGTTTTCAATCTATACAATGTGTAGTTTTGATATAAGGGGGAAGATTGATGGAGCCTCTAGTCCATATTTATTTTACCAGCTAAGAGATCCAGGGGCAACCTGCAAGATTTATACATCACTAACTCTTTAAGCCTAAATTCATTCATTTATTCATTCATACATTCATTCACAGTTGGTTTCAAAAAAACCACTGCATACTGCACATATATTTTCAAATGGCCTAATTATTTTGACAAACACTTTCAGTTATTTTATGTTATTCATTTATTTTCAATTAGGAAACACCTGCCATTTCTTACACTTCCAAAACTTATCCTTTTGATTTGTGTGAGGCTGCATGGAGCTATTTTATTTTTTTCTCCTAGGTGTATTCTATTTTGCTTGTTATCAGAGACAACTTTACCTTAGTGTTTTTTGCGAGGCCTTTTCTAAACATGTTGGCATTTTTGTTCCTGATTCCTTTTATTAGACTAAAGACTTATGTTTTAGAAAATATTAAATGTCTAACAACATACAACAGAGATTTCACCCATTGTTTTTGAACACAGGTAAGTTAATATCCTATAAGGCAATTTGTTGTTTAAGTTTAGCCTTTTCTGTAATAAGAGTTTTAAAACACAAATGGGTAAATTTTTATTTAATTAATCAGTTGAAATTAGCTTTATTTTATTAACTATATTTTCTCTTCTACAATAAAATAAAATGTAGAAAAAGAAAACATAAAAATGTTAACCGACATACTATTTTATAATGAAGACATATCTTATAAAATGTGTCTTACATAGCAAGATCTGCCCAGTGTAAATTTGTTAAAAATATTAAAACATCATCAAACATGTTGTATCAAATATCATCTCTATTTATGAAACCTTCATAAAACAGCAAAGCAAATTTCTAAAATATTGAGTTCAAGGGTTTAATAACAGACCTCAGTCCATTTGTAACATAATACTAGTGGGCAATAAAGACAGAGGGGTAATTTTTTTTGTTAGAATATTACTCTATTTTTAATTTATATTTTATATGAATATAAGCATGAAAACTGTATATTTCTCTGAGTTATGGCATGGATACATTCAGGGATGTACAAAGCAATATGTTTGGCATTGTGAAAGTTGGCTATACAAATTGGGTCATACTTACCATACTAAGTTATGTTGTTACGTCACAGTTGAGGGGCCAGGTTGAAAAAGCAGTTGAGCCGCATGGCACCAGCTCCAAGAATTAAATTTTCTGCAAGCGCAGCTCTGAAATGGCCTGTTGTAACCCTAAGACCAGTTTTACCTACCACCAGCCACTCACCAATCGGAGCTTGTCAGCTCCTAAAAGATTCTCTTGTGCCAATGAACTCTCTTTCAAAACAATACGTAACCTTTCTTGTTCTAATAAAATGCTAACCTTCTCTTTGTTCTTTGGAAATACTGAAGACCACCCTGGTCTGTGTGTACACCCTGAAGTGCGCTTTTTTGATTCCTAAATAAAATCTTTAATTTAGAGATTTGTTTCCATATTTTATTTTAACTTCCTCAGCATAATCAAAAATGTTACTTTAAAAAATCTAATTAAGTGGCTACCTATAAAAGTGTGGGTTAGAGAAAACATGTTTATTATTTGGTACTGTCGGTGCATATAAAGTTTACACTATTTTCTATAAATTTAAACCACACATTAGTTTCAGTCTTGGTTCTTTCCTTAATGTATTCATTCTCATTATCAGTCCTTTTGCTGTAGTTTTCACAGTCACATTTCCAATGTACAAAGTTTTTTTTCTAGTAGATTTCTCAACAATGGATTATAATAATAACATTCCCTAAATTCTTGCATGTTTGAAACTGTTTGTTGCCATTGACTTTGAATGACAGTTTGTCAGGAACAAAATCTTGGTTATGTTTTCTTTTCTTGAGAATTCTGTATATCTTAATTGACAGTATTTTTGCCTGAATGCTAAAATAATCATTTCTTCACATTTGAACAGGAAAATTTACTAGGATATGAATCAATATTTATCATTTTCATCTAATTTACCCTGGCTAGAAATGTTACCTTCCATATTTTAGAATAAAGTTTTCATTTAACACTTTTGGCAAATATTTTGAATTCTATTTTTAAGTTTTATACCTGTTAACTCAATTTTCTTTTCCACAGCTTCTAAGTAGTTATGATTTGTTTCTATCTGATCTATTTTTTATCATTTTGATTTTAATTTGCACATTTCTATCATTTCTATCCTCTTTATCCTTCACTAAGTTTGTCACAATTTCTATTCTCTGTTTCTATTTCTTTGTTTCCTTTATTTCTCTGATGGATGATTTTAACACTTCTACATTTCGTATTTAATTTCTCTCCTTGGTTCACTATCAATTCTCTGAGTTCTTACATTTTTTTCTTAGTGATCTTGCTTCATAGAAGTTGATTGTATTGTTGAGGATTTTTGTGTGTTTTTGTTTTGCTTTGGTAATCCATGGTTTAAATTTGCTCATAGATTTTACTCACGCCTTGCTGTTTTTCTTCATGGTGACGGTTCTTCATAATTATTACTATTTTTTATCCTAGTCCTTTTCTTCCCTTTTTTTCATAGATTATCTTTGTATAGATATTTATTATTCACCATTGAAAGAAGGAGATTTCTCCAAACATTTGTGGTAGCATGTATTTGGTTTGGTTTATTGATAGTGGTAGAGTAGAACCGGGCTCTACTTCAAAATAGTTGAGATTTCCTCAAGGCAGACGATTTTGTGTGTGTGTGTTTTGTAGAGTCTTGGTGCTTCTCCAAGAAATGGATACAAAAAATACGTTTTTTTCTTTTCTTTAATTTTATATATATATATATAAAATTATATATTATATATTATATATATAATATATAATTTATATATATATATAATATATATATAATATATATTATATTTATTATATTATTATAATATAATATATATAATTATATATTATATATAATATAATATAATATAATATATATAATTATATATTATATATTATATATATAATATATATAATATATATTATATTATTATATATATAATATATATAATATATATTATATATTATATATATATATATATGTATGTATTTATAGGCTGGGCATTGTGGCTCACGCCTGTAATCCTAACACTCTGGGAGGCTGAGGTGGAAGGATAGCTTGAGGTCAGGAATTTGAGATCAGCCTCAGCAAGAATGAGACCCCTTCTCTACTAAAAATAGAAAGAAATTAGCCAGGCAACTAAAAATAGAAAAAAAAAATTAGCTGGGCGCGGTGACACACGCCTGTAGTCCTAGCTACTTGGGAGGCTGAGGCAGGAGGATCTCTTGAGCCCAGAAGTTTGAGGTTGCTGTGAGCTGGGCTGACACCATAACACTCTAGCCCAGGCAGCAGTGCCAGACTCTGTATCAAAAAAAAAAAATTAATTGTATATATTTAAGGTATACAACATGATGTTTGATATACAAACACATAGTGAAATGACTACTACAGTCAAGCAAATGAACCTATCCATCATTTAACAGTTAATCTTTTTTTGTGGTGGTCTTAAAAGTGGCTGAAATCCATTCTTAGCAAATTTCTGGTATGCAATATAATGTTATAACTATAGTCCTCATGCTGTACATTTGATCTCTAGACTTAACTTTTAAGCTCTTCGACCTCCATCTCCACATTCTCTCCCAAACCATGGTAACCATCGTAACCATGTTTTTACTCTTTGTTTTTATGTATTAAAGTTTTTTTTTCTTTATTTGTTTTGTTTTTTAGGTTTCACATGTAAGTGAGACCTTGCAGTATTTTTGCTTCTGTGTCTGGCTTATTTCACTTAGCATCATGTCCTCTAGGTTCACTCATGTTGTCATAAATGGCAGAATCTCCATTTTAAGTTGGAATAATATTCCATTGTGTATGTGCATATCTTATTTATTTATGTGTGTATATATATATATATATCAAGAAATCATGATATCTATCTAGAAGATGTATATATATATACACACACACACACACAATTTTCTTTATCCATTCATCTGTTCACTTACACTTAGGTTGTTTTCACATCTTGGTTATTGCGAATAATGCTGCGATGAACATGAGGGTACAGATATCTCTATAAGGCCATGATTTCATTTCCTTTGGGTAGATTCCCAGAAGATGGATTGCTGGGTCATATACATAATAGTTATATTTTTAGTTGCTTTATGAATCTCCATATTGTTTTCCATAATGGGCACTCCACTTTACATTCTCACCAACAGTATACAGGGTTTTATTTTCTTCACAGCATCACCAATACTTGTTATATCGCTTGTCTTTTTGCTAATAGATAGTCTAAGGGGTCTGAACTGATGCCTCATGGTGGTTTTGATTTGCATTTCCCTGATGATTTTTTTTCTTTTCATTTAGAGATTCTCTTTTTATCCATTGCAACAGAGATTGACTGTTTCCTGAAAATATGGTTTGTTGAGGATATTACTTACTCAGCTTTGTGTGATAGATTTTACTTGGAGGCTCCAATAAATTACATGTCCTATTATTCATGCTCTTTGGTAGGACCCTCGTTCTGAATCTGAGCTGACCTTGTTTTAACTACTTGATTGAAGAAGAAGTAACGATGTGAAAATTTAAGCCTTAAAAAAGCCTAGCAGCTTCCACCTTTGGGTTCTTGGAATCTAGCCCACATGTCAGAGGTCTCACCATCCTGAAGCCATCATTTTATAAGGAAGCCAAACAGCCATGTCAAGGGGCCCAATGGGGCTGGGCAGGGGGCCTCACACCTATATTCCCAGCACTTTGGGAGGCTGAGGCAGGAGGATTGCTTGAGCCTGGGAGCTCGAGTTCAAGACCAGCTGGGGCAACATAGTGAGACCCCCTCTCTAAAAAAAAAAAATGAAAGAAGAAAGGAAAAAAGAAGCCCAAGGGAGTCAAGGCCCTGGCAGCACCAATTGACAGCCATGTGGATGAGGCCATGTTGGACCTCTTAGCCATCTCAGCAGCTCAACTGACACCATCTAAACATAAGACATTTCAATTCACACCCACATAATCATGAGAAATAATAAAGTGTTTTAAGCCACTAAGTTTTAGGCTGGTTTGTTCCATTGTAAGAGAGAACTGAAATGACCAGTTAAGTTGAAGGGCACTGTTACTGCCACTTTCTGCTGTTAGAAACAAGTATGGTTTTTGGACCTCAGGGTCAAAATTTACCTTTGAGAAGTGTAATTTTTACGTTTGATAGCTGAAACTTGTAACTTCCTTCATTGCTCTTTTGGTGGTATTTTCTCGTTGTTTTTCCCTGCACGGCACCTGTCTATCCCTACTGTGACTCTGCTGGTTTTAGCAGCTCTTGTACATACTTCAGAGCCTGGGATTTTAAAGAAATGAAGTTATGTTTTTGTATACTGTTTCCTTTGTTGCTTTTAGATGTTTTTCATGAGAAGGATGAAACACTGCCTTTATGATACTGTGTTCAAACTGGAACTGAACATCTGTCAACAGACAGGCTTCTTAGGATTAAGGTGCATTAAGCATGCTGGATTTTATTTTAGCCGATTTGTTTTGTGGTTGTTATTTGTTTTGCTTTTCTTTTGTGCTCGGTTTTTTTCAAAATCTAGTAGAAACTTATCTCAAATCCGTTGGCTCAAATTCAGAACCAATTGTTATAGTGGCAATGTGAGATTTTGTCCTATCAAGATATCAGGAATATCCCTGAAGCAGTCCCTGAGTCAGTGAGCAGCTTTGTTCAATTCCTTTCCTCGATGCTGTAACTTTCTCCTCCACTCTCCCTAACATTATAATTCATTTTATGTAATAGCCTAAGGACAGAGGAGGGTCATGATCAAATTTGCATTTTAGATAACGAATCATTTTGACATTTTTTTTCCTCAGAGTTGCCTGCTCTAAGTCAAGATTTAATCTCAGAAGTGTTCTTTTACTGATTTCTGTCTTATCAAAAAGAGGCTCTGAAAGTCTTGAGAACAAATATTCCAGACACCCCCATAGAAATTTCTAAATTAAGTCATAAAGAGGACATTGACCAGCATTAGGTAATAATGTGTGAAGACAGATGAAGGTCCAATACTAAAAGAAGGAATTAGAGGATAATGCTAAGCTACCACTTCACCTTTGCCATGATCAAAAAGTAAAATAAAATACTTATTAAAATTTCTATTTCTCCCATTATTATTGCAACAGGCTAATGAATTATAGCAGATGTATATTTGCCCTGACATATGGACTCTTTAGAAAACTGCTTAGTTCCTTTGTCTTGCCATCAATTTGGTGAATAATAATGAATAGAATAACCATGACAAACAATTTGCAATTTTATTTAACACTAAATATTGATAGAGAGTTTTGAGAGCCTTAAGGGTGAAAAAGGTACTTCATTAAGCTAATTCATTCTTCAAAATGATTTATTTGATCCTTACAAAACCTTAGCTCGATAGTCCGGACAGCAACCGTGTCTTACCCAGCTCAGGCTGTCATAACAAAATATTGCAGACCAGGTGGCTTAAACAACAGAAATTTATTTTCTCACAGTCCTTAAGACTGGAAGTTCTAGATCAAGGTCCTGGACGATTAAATTCCTGATGAGAATTCTATTACTGGCTTGCACATAGCTGCTCTCTCACTGTGTCCTGACATGGTGGAGAAAGAAAGAGATTTGGTCTCTCTTCCTCTTCTTTAAGAACACTTGTCCTATTGTAGGACTTCATCTTCATGAAGTCATCTAAACTTAGTTACCTCCCAAAGGCCCCACTTCCAAATACTTTCACACTGGGGTTTAGGGCTCCAACACATGAATTCTAGGGGGGCACGATTCAGTCTGTAGCACACAACATTCACAGCTAAGGTAACAGAGACTCAGAGAATAAGACAGAGGAGGCCACATATTTAATAAATTGAGGAACTCCTTCATTCCTGACACTGAGTCGTATACAAAAACCAGCTTTAGCATATATTCATAAAATTGATCAGAGAATAATATAAAAATATTCACAATCCATATTTTTGGGCACAGAGTCCTACAGGCAGATACATTTAGAGACAGCAACTGTACATTATACAATAAAATGAGTAAATTACAAACATAAAAGAAAAATATACAAACACGCAACCATTTTATACCAATAATATCTGTTTCTATCACATTGTTTTATTTCAATTTTATAAGCTATACAATTTTATCGAAGTATATGGAAAGATGTTTTATGAGTAGAAAAATTTCATAGTTAGACACCTAACTATACATAATTTTAATTACTCAGGCTGTTCCTTATGTAGCAAATCTCAGTTTACTCCAATTGCATCCTGGCATGTGCCTAACAATAGATCTTACAGAATTTACCAAAACAATCACCTGACTAGTTTAGTGCCATTCAACAGACCACAAAGGATATAATGCTTTCTTGTTTAGAGCCATAGAAAAAGACTAGACAACTCTGAAATAATACAGTTGTATAATGTAGTATTACTGATTTCCTTCTTGCAGGACAATGAGTCTAGGCTGAAAGAAATATATACTTTGTTTAATAAGAAGTAATAAAGTTGATAACCATCACATATTTTAAAATCTAGGAAAGGCAAATTAAATACTATGAAAGAAGTGAAACTAAAGGTATTAAAACACTAATGTCAGCAGAATTGAAGAAAAGATCAGAGACAGGGAGGTATTTCTACTAAGACTGAGAGCATGATCCATGCAAGACAGAGTATCTGAAGTTACAAATGGAAGAGGATTGGAATACTTATTTCATCATATTCTTAGAGAGTGTTGTTAAAGAATAAATTAAATTATATTGTCATTATAAAATTAGAGAAATATCCACTTCCCAAGGGTGCTAACAGATGTAATGGAAGTGATAGGAAGAGAGTCTGTGAAATATATACTCAGTAGTAATTCACTTGAGTTTGAAACATTTAAAGACAAATACAATTTTAATTTTATTAGTATAAATAAGACAGATTTCATTTCCCTAGTGACATTTATGCTTTATGAAAAAAAAAGTCTTTAACAAATCCCAAATCCCTTTAGCTCACCCCAGCTGTTCGGTGACTAGGGAACCAGAAATGCAGATATTTGTTTGTACACACTATTATAATTGTGTGCTAGCTTTATTTGCATGCATTCCTCTATTAGTACAGTCTTAATGTATTTTATTTGACAATTTTTTATGCAGGTCTTACAGCACATTTTTTCGACCACATGTTGGAACATTTGTGCACAAAAAATTCCCATCTTTATGTTTGAAATTTATGGGAACACAATTAAAATGAGAGGGGTCCAAAGGTATCAGGATAATTACATTTTTCTAATCTTACTAAACAAGATAAATTACCTGCAGGCCCTCTTATAAAAGATGAAATCTTCATAATAAGTGAATTAATCAAGCAGCAGCTTGCTACTGCACTTGCATTTATAACAGAAATGATTCAAAGACTTATTTTATGGGGAAATTAATGGAAACAGGCTTTTCATTCTTCTGCACCAATTGAAAACCTCAGCAACCAGCTGCCCACTTGTCAAGAAAACAGAAAGAAGCTGGAAACAAAGATAAATAAAAACACCTTTTTCCTGGCACTTTTGAAGAGAAAAAGGAGCTCTCATTTACAGCAGCCATCTGTTTGTTATTTAATATGGGTGAATTACATGCTGTAATGAGTTTGTTTCTGCATCACTCAGTGCAATGGAACACAAGTTCACTCTCATAATGTGCAGCAGTTTTTAAAAGCTAATCATTTAATTGGACACAATCGTCAATGACAAATGGAGATGTAAAAACTCAGCCAGCTGTAGAGTGAATATGTAATCATTATGAAATCATATTATTTTACACGCTTGAAGACTTCTTAATAGTATCTGATGTTGGTCATCACTGCAGACTCTGAAGGATTGAAGAAACATGGTGACAAACAGCCTTTCAAAATGGCTTTATATAATTGGCCCGTATTAATGCCTGTGTTAAAACCACCATTTGACTTAGTACGTAAAGTCCCTCTAAGGTGTTTATTACTGTCTTAATTCTGGTTTTGATTTTACACATTTTTCATCTATCCCATTATTTAGTAGACAAGAGTTATTGTTCGGGAGCAGCTTGGGTAATTTTTTTTTTTTTTAAATCTGCTTCAATAGATGCACCAACTGATTTCTTGCTTTTGCACATGACATCAAAAATAGGTACACGTGGAGACGTGGGAGATGGCATGCCAACAGATTTTCGTTGTTGTATTATAATCTCATACACACACAAGCTCTACTTCAGGGACTCCAACCTGAGTGCCTACACCTGCATGTATTACAGTCAGAATTTATATAGTGCTGCTATAGTCTTTAACAGAAGAATAAAAATCTTCATTCCAAAGAATTTACCCTTTGGATTCTCCACAAAGACTTATTAGAAAATTTCCATGTTGAGTATAATTTTCCAATTTCTAGGTGTCCCAAAGAAATAAAAATAGAAATGAAGTTAAGTCATTGAATAGGTCATTTTTGTACCTAATCATGCAATTTGTATATGTTTTCTATATTATATTATTGCTGAGAACTTTATAAAAACATGTATTTTCATCTTTATTTTCCTTCCAATAATGTTAGTCTTATGGAAAGTTCTCATGACTGAAAAAGGCATTGAATGTATATTAGTATATAATGAATTTGGATCAGAAATCTACTAGGCTATCTCTATGATCCATTTAATTATCAGACTTTTAAAACACATTTCAGAAGGATAGACAAGAGATAACTCCTGTTTAAAAAATCTCCTGCTATCCTATCTCTATAAAATTATTTTAACCAATATTATTTAATGCTAATCAAAACCAAAAAAGTTCATGTCTTATATAACAACGTATATCCCAAAACATTACCTTTTATTTGTTATGTAACGTTCGGTAGCTCTTGATATGCTTTTAATTATATGTGTTCTCTTTTTATATTCAAATAAAGTTTGTTTTCTGGGTACGCAAGTCCTTAAAAAACAAGTACAATGACTACTCGGTTTCTTTTTACAGTCCTTAGTGGCCTCATGGCAACTCCTTACTAAATGGTGTTTAAACAAACTTGTAGTTTGCTAAAGTGAGAGCAAGCAATCTTTGAACTCTTTGAAAGAATAAACACATGAAAAAGCAGCAGGTTTTAATGTTTTCCTTATAGTACTCTTTTTATAAAGAAATTCTTGACATCAGAAATGAAAGACAATACTAAAAATGTACATCTATGACCAGGAAAAAAAAATACATTAACAAAAAGAAACACAGATGTATGAAGACAGAGCAAAAAAGCAACTTGAACATACTAGAATAATCACCCAGGATATAAGATAAAGACAGATGTCTTGCAAATTAAGAAAACAGCCCAAATATGCAGAGCAAATATGATCTGAAAGAAACCAACTGTCACATTCTTTCTAGTAAATGATTAAAAGAGAGGAAAGCTGAGTAAACCAAGATGTCAAATATATATCTATGAAGAAATAAAAAATCAGCCCTAAATGTAAGTTCACACAAGTACAATTAGCTAGATAATTATCTTGTGTGAACCTCATTTTAAGTTCCATTTATTTGGACAAAGCTATTCTCATATGAAGAAACGACTGCCCACTAGAGAGATACTCTTTGCAGCAGAGACCCATGGACCTGATCTTTGTTTGGTATGGTGATACGTTGAAATTCAAATAACTCACACAAGGCAATGCAAGACAATGCATCATAGTTTATTTTGCTTCAATTTACTGTCAGAGCTACTACTAGCAATGAGAATCAAAGAAGAATCTCAAGGGAAATAATAGCTTAAAGAAGAGAAATTCAAATTGATTTCCAAGTGCTCCTTGAAGGGCAAAATACTGAATTCTATTTCTCCGAATCCAGGTTCATGTACTGTCTCTTCTGTTGGGGTCTTCTCTATATTCTCAGCTTATGGTAATTCTGTCCTATCTTAAATTACTAAAGGACTTGCTGTCTGTACCATTATGTGGATTTATTGAATTGTTTAAGGATATATTTGGTTCTGCCTATGATTTTTGTATGGGAAGTGTTCAATACATCTTTGACTAGGTAATCACTGAAACCATTTGGAAAATAAAATCTAATACTACTTAGATAATCTTTTTTTTTTGTTATTGTTTGTTGTTTATAGGGGTACAGATGTTTAGGTTACGTATGTTGCGCTTGCCCCCCCTTCCTCCCAAGTCCAAGTCCCAAGCGTGTCCATCTCTCGGAGGGTGCGCATTGCACCCTTTGTGTATGCATATATCTGTCCCCTCCTCCCCCTCGCCCCTCCCCCTTCCCCCTCCCTCCCTACCCGACATCCAATAGATGTTATTCTTATATGTACACTTATGTGTTGTTCAGTTACTACCAATTTGATGGTGAGTACATGTGGTGCTTGTTTT
>RJWJ010037566.1:0-15472 GCA_004363605.1 Indri indri
TTCCTAATGGCGACTGTTTCCTACAGTGTCGGTGGCTTTCCTGTGTGCCCTGAAGCATGAGGAGGACAGCTGTGAGGCCACCAGCCACACCTATGTGCAGTGTGATTTGACGGTTGCCGTGGGGACGGAGAGACTGCCTGAATCATGGCCTTACCTCTATGTTTGTGAAGAAAGTTCTCAAGGCTTCTTTGTGCCTGATCATTGGACGGAGTCAGTGTTTCCATCATCACTCTCAGGCCTCTTCATCAGGTAATCCTGTCTCCCCAACCCCCCAACCTTCCCCACAAGTGCATGGCCAGTGGCCGGTGGAGCCACGAGAAAGCTGAGTGGACGTGGCCTGTGGGGCTCAACTCTCTCGGAGGGGGCCAGTCCATTGTGGATCCTGGCCAGCCTGCATTTCAAAGCATCTCCCGTCTTTTTCAAATGTTCAAGAGAACATCTGAAAAATCTGCCCAGTAAACAGCTCGCTTTGTTCTTGCTTAGATTTTAATATTTATCTTCCGATCCACAGCAACATCTGGTGAATGCCAATGGGGAAAAAGATTAGACATTATGAAAAACAGAAGGCTTTTTTTTTTCCCTCCCCATTTCCTTTTTCTTTTCTTTCCAAACAGATTCACAAGTATGAAAAAAAGTCATGGAGAAATCCAGCAGATTGTACAATGTTTATTCGAAAGGAGGCGGGTTGCGTGGGTGGAATTACTGTAGATCCAGGATTTAGAAGCCATAAGCTTATAAGGATTTTTTTGAACTTTAAAAAAAAAAACAAGCTAACAAATAAATACCGTAACTTTCCAGGTTAACCCTCCTTTTCTAAATGAATTAAAAAAAAAGTATGACCATGTTGGTAACTGTGGATGGCCTTAATTTCAGCAAGCAGTTCTTTTCCTATGCAGGGTGATATCTCAGGGCTGAACACTGCCTTGCATCCTATTTCTTACCTAGATAGAGTGGTTACCTCTGGTTATTTAATGAAGGCCTGTTTTCCCATTAAACTATAAAACTAAAGAAGCCCAATTACCCATAGTGAAAGATATAACCAGCTCTTTCCATGGCAGTGTGACTTTTGGGTGTCCCGAGACAGTCTGTGTTTTAGTATGAATTTGCCATCAGAGGTTTGGGTTTCGGGAGAGGAAAAGAGAACCCTCCATGGCTGGTTGCTTCCTAACGGGGCATGGAGAACCCTGTTTGTGTGGCGTAGGAAATGGGGTGAGACCGGATTTCAGAACTTACTAATACGGGACACCAAGAAGTACATGTGAGCAGTTTCTGGCTCCACTGAATTTAGGACTTCATCTGGATCCCAAACGATTCCTTGGAGTCTCCGCTGTCCTTCCTCTTCATTACGGGAGGGACTGGGTGACGGAGCCTCAGACTTCATTAAAGGTTACACCCTTCTCTATGCATATCATTTCAGATCATTTCAGAAGTGCTGCTCAGGGTTCTGGCTATTGCAGCAGGCAAAAGTCAGTGTATTTTCTTAAGAATTAAAATAAATGCCCTATGACTTAAATGAGCAAAATTTAGTGTTGATGAGGATGGGGGCAAAACTCTCACTGCCCTTTGTTGTCAGTGGGAAGGGAAGTTAATACAATCTTTGGAGGACAATTCGACAGTGCACTAATAACCTTATAATTCTCTGTACTCTGGGACCTAGCAGTTCAACTTCTAGGACTTTATTTTAAGAAAGCAGATAGAAATGTGTAATATGTACAAGCAACCATGTTCCTGGAGGTTTCAGGTACAATGAAATATTTGAAATGAAATAAGTTTTGGTAATAAAGAATGCATCCAAATGGTATGATACTAAGAAACCTTTAAAAGTCATGATGTAAGATATTTAACCAAACAGGAACATGCTTGTGATATATTGAGAAGTAAAAATCGCAGGTCACAAAATAGTGTACCATCGTGCTCCTCCTGTTGTCAATAGCATGTATGTTTGCACACACATTGGTGATTAGAACAGAGATTGGAAGGATGTGTTCTAAAATGTCGATAGTGCCTATGTCTAGATGGCTGGAGTACTGATCGTACTTATTTTCTTCATTAAGTTCTCGTGTATTTTTTCAGTGAATATGTGCCAATTTATTAACCAGAAAACACATTATAAATTATACAAAGGGCATAAAAAATCATGCTCAACTAACTTACTTAGTTCTTCTTAAGATTATGCTTGTGAACCCAGAAGACCAATTTCCAGAATCTTTCAGGGAACCCGCTTCCATTAAATGCTTCTCTCTCGGTCAGTCACTACCACTACGGATTTGATGTCATGTGGCAGAGGAGGACATGTATCTGTGGCAAAAATACACCCTGTCCATCCATCCATCCATCCATCCATACATCCATTCATCCAGTATTTATCAAGTGACTACTGTGTTCTAGGTGTTGTGTCCGGTGCTGATGACTCGATGGTGAATAAGTCATGAAAGTCTCTGTCCTTAAGGGTAGAGGAGGAAGTCAGGTAATAAACAGAGTGATTGCATGTTGTGATAAGTGCTATAAAGTGATAGAAAAATAATAGGGAGCTACTTTAGCTATTGTGCTCAGAGGAGCTGTCTCTGAAGAATTATCTTTTACACTGAGGTAAGAAGAGGAGAGTCAGGTAGCGGAGGCAGCAAGTGCAAAGGAACCATCAAATTTTAGGAGCTGTTCAGAGGCCAGTAGGTGGGAGTAGAGTGAGAAGGAAGGAAAGAGGCCCTGGATGAGCTCAGGGGGGTATATAAGGCATAGAAGGCCCAACCAAGTAAGGAGTGTGGATTCTATTCTAAGTGAAGATTAAGTAACTTTCTAAAGTCACACAGTCAAGCCATGGCAGTGTTGGGGACTGGAACTCAAGGCTTCTGACTCACGGTGTACTTAGCACAATGCCGTGCTGTGGGCGTCAGTGGTGAGAGCATTGGCTGAGCTGTGCGGCTTCAGTGAGATTTCGGAGCCATAGGAAGCAGTTTCAGGTTAAGCGAGGGAGATAGAACACCTGCAACTGTTTTTCCTCCCTATCCTGAAGAGCGCATGTGACATTACCTGCTTACTCAGGATCTGATCAGACCAACGGAGAGAACGATAGATCGAGAGTCAGGAATCTTAGGTTCTAGTACTATCTTTGTCACCATTTGGACCAAAAATTTTTACCACATCCCCCCTAAAATAAATATTTATGTGTGTGCATGCGTGTATACATGTGCGTCTATATCTATACATATGTTGATATCTTTATATACACATACATTATATTTATATTTATATTTAAATCTGGCTAACTGCACTTGTTAATTCATAAGATTATTGTGGAAGATAATGTGGAATAGTAGCTGGCTATTTAGAGACTTTGACATTTTGTGAATGTTAGTCTATTTTTGATACCCTGGTGTCTCAGCTAATTTTGGTGATGGCTTTTTAATGAAAAAACATTTCTAGCAAGGTAATCAGGAACAAATACAAAAAGAAGTATGAGCTACAGTTTGAAAAAAGTCTAAGCTAACAGAAAGAGATCTGACTCTATTCAGAGGAAGAGGAACACCTCAGGGAAGACAGTGTATTGCTAACAGACAAACAGAGAGGGCAGAGTGACTCAGCTCATTTTACCCATACCCCTGCCAGCAAAGAGTCTAGAAAGGGCATAAGAAGACTTGTTACAAGGGGGGAAGCCCAAGTCTGAGAAAGGTTGTAAAGGAAGTCAGATACTACTCTCCCTGAGTTCAAGTCCCAGATCCTTCATACACTGGGTATGAAACATTTGCTCGTATGATTGAGGACCCACTCCTGGTAATGAAACATGAGAAGGGCCCACATAACAGAGAGAGGTGATAGGCAAAAGGAATATTCTACAAATTACCTAAAAAAAGAAAAAGGAGGAATTCTGGAAATGTGGACAACAACTTTGACATTATACCTGACAAAATTCTAGAATGAATTATTAATCAGACCATTTGTGAGCTTTCAGAAATGAAAGCAGTTATCTGGAAACTGATTCACAAAGAATGTGATGGTGTGGTAAACCAATTTCCTTCCCTTTCCGATAGGTTTATAAGTGATTTATGACATAAATATCTAGGGAGACCTTCATAAACTATTTTAACAACCTTTCCGCCCCCAGTAGCAAAAAAGTATTCTGGGTGCAAAACCCAAAGTGTCCTGACAAAGCCTAAAATTGCTCTGAAGACAGGTGTTTTAAAAGACCATGTGAATTTTGCATTCTCTTCCACCATATTTCCATATTTCTTTAAATATTGCATTGCATTTTAATTTAAAAGTTAAATTACTTTGCTTTTCCTTTCCGAATCTTGGTGTATGACTGACACCCCAGGGGCAAATGCCGTATTTATTCTGTGGCTTTGTCTATCCCATGGGTGATGGTTTAGCGAGGCAGATTTATAGCCAAATTACAGGCTACAGATTCAAAATGTTTTGAGCAATGGGTCTAAATCAGGGAAATAGGATGTAACAACAATGAATGCAAATTCCCACATTTACGTGTCAACAATAGCACTACCAACACCATTGCCACAAAAACCTTTAACAATATCTGCCTTTGTAGGACTCTCACTTTATACCAGGTTCCATGTCAATCATTTTAGGTGCTTCATTTCAGTCAATTTCCTCAACACCTCCACAAAATAGGTACTCGATTGTTAGTAACTCCATTTTATAAATGTGGAAACCAAAGCTTAGTGAAAAGTGTCTTCAGTGTCATGTAGGTGGTAAATATCTGTGCCAGGATTCAAATCTAGATGGTCTGCTTCCAAGCTTAATGCTTCTCAGAAAATGAGTTGAACAAACACAGTGTGGGGAAGTCCTCAGGCAATAGCAGCACTGAGCCTTTGAGTTGACCACCATTTTAACATACACACAGGGGCTACCAAATGAACACGGTGGTAGGTGCTGCGGGAGGGAACATTCAGACAAAGGGAGACCAGCGCCCCAGTGGTCAGCCCAAACTCTCTGCCTTCAGTTCTGGGTGGCGCCATGTTAAACTATCGACAACAGTCTATGGTAGGTCTGGAGGACAGTGGGCTTATATGTCATGTCTTAGGTGAACATGGAGTGCACAATGTTTTATAATAGCATGAAGAAGAGAAGATTAAGTGGTGAGATGTGATATTTATCCTGCTCATTATTTCTAGCAACTTGTGGGAGAAACTATCTTGACATTGATTTGAAAAAAGATGCTATGCTTTGACATGATTTATAGTTACTCAAGCAGCGACCTTTTGCCTTTTCCCCCACCCTTCCTGGTCTTCCCATGGGATCTGCCATCTTTCTGGCCGATGTTCTATCGGCTTCTCAAAACTTGAGAGTGCTGTGCTGGAAAAAGGACGCCTGGGTTCTGATCTCAGAGCTGCCACGATTTTGTGTTTGACTTTCTGCAAATCTGATCTCCTTGGGTTACATTTTTTATATCTCTACCTAATTTACAGGCTGAAATGAGATCATACATATGAAATTGTTGAAAAGTATAAAACATCATGCATTATTATCACTAATAATCTTTGAGTTAATTAGTTGCAACAATGCCTACAGCCAGGATTATTCTTGAATAAATATCACACCTGATGGGGACAATACCCTTCAATGTCCATGTTCTCGCCTCCTCTAGACGGCATATTTTTAGACTTTGTGTAATGCTACACTGCTGTTTTTCATTTTAAATCCAGTCTGGCTTTCTCTCCTTAAAGCAAGAGGACTTTTTAAAGTGAGTGGCTGCTAGTATAACTGGCACATATATCGAATCTCCTTAGTCTGGGCTGTTAAGTAAGTTTAATTAATTTACTAAGTTAATGTTCCACTGCTAGCAACAGAGCCTCATTGCCATCAGCTGGGGAGAGGGAATTGAAAGCCTAAATGAGCTCATTTTTTCACAGTTGGAATTAGGGACCAGTTAGCCAGTTGTGTGGGTTTTCCAATTTCTCCATCTGCCCTGGGGGGATTCAGGCAATTCACTCCCCCAACACTAAGTGTGAGTAAGAACAGAAAGAGGGAAGGGGAAAAGAAGAAGAAAAACCACCCAAAAACTCTCCCTAGCATTTGCTTCCATTTTTGGAACTGGAAGCATTGCCTGCATATTGCTTGTTAAGTTGGGCTTGGGGAAGCTTTTGCTAATGTTCCTGATAGATTTGGAAAAGAGAAAGGCCTCAGTGAAAGATATTTACCACGTGCATTTTCATTGCAGGGTGTGCAGATAACGGGAAAACAAATAAACAATAAAAGAATGGAAACAAAATTACAGAAATTTGCAAAATTTGACAAATGGTGGCCTGTAGTTGCCACAAGCTAATGGCTTGCAATGATTAATAAGAGTAAAAATAATTGCATTTCATTAAGATTGATGACACCCCATTTAACCTCCCCTCTCGTTTCAGCCCTAAAGTGGAAAGAGATGAAGTTCTCATCTATAATAGCTCCTGTAACATTACCATGGAAACTGAGGCAGAGATGGAGTGTGAGACGCCTAATCAGCCAATTACCGCCAAGATTACTGAGATATGGAAAAGCTGGGGCCAGAACACTCAGGTATAATCAAATCTTTTTTACAGACTGATTCAAACAGCTCAAATTAAATTTGTAATATTGTGTACATTAAAAAAACAATTTAGTCCAAATGGCAGCGATATATAATATTAAATGCTCTCAAACTTTGAGGAGCTGGTCTAATGCACAATATCTGAATTCATAGTTAACTCTGGTTAATCATATATTTTCTCAAAAATAAATGAGTGCTGCCTGGGCTCTTTTAAAGCAAATTCTGAACAGATAATCTCCTCAGCATTTTGTCCTGATTTCTGCATGCATGTTTGGAAGGGGCTCTCTGTGGTTTATTTCTTCATGAAATAAACGACCTGCAATTTAACCAGATCCTACTGGAAGGCTTCCAAGTGTCTCAGCCACCCTCTGCTTGGTGGGACAGCAATGTCTGCAGGTCCATCCGGTTCATCTCTGTTCCGCAGGGAGCAGAGCGGAAACTTCAGTTTCTGAGGGGATTACACGGACATTAGAACTGAAAAGGACCGCAGGGCCATTTGGTCTCACCTCTCTACCTCAATTCATCGCTTCGAAATGGTCTAAACCACTTCCTCCAAGTGGCTCTTTTAGGAAACGTGTTCTGAAGTCCCCAGTGAGGAATTCCACACTCTCCCCAGGGAATTTGCGAGAATTGGAATCAGAGGCTCAGGGCTCTTTGGAAATGGATCAGATAATCTTTTACAGCTCCCCAGGCTTCTCACTGCACACAGATAAAAAATAATATTTATTGAGCACCTACTCCCTTAGGTGCATTTCTCTTTATGAAAGCAATTCTCAGATTTTTCTCCTTTTGTCTCTTTTATTTGGAACAAACATTTATTGAGTGCCTATTATGTGCCCCTCACTGTACCTCTCGTGAGTGCTGCTCCAGTTAAACCGGCCCGATCCCAAACTGTGCTTCCTGGATTCGAAGTGTACGTTTTTCTATCACTTTCGTACTGGTGCTGAAAATGTGTGCGATCGCAAATAACCTTTTCTTCTTGTCCTTCCTAAAGTGCTCCCTGTCTACCTTCCCACCCCTCTGGGTCCCCGCTGTCCATTCTGTCACCTCGCCAACCTTCTCACTGCCCTTTACCTTCCCTCCAGGTGACCGCCTGGGGCTGTCACTTGCTTCATTGTGTCTCCCAAAAATGCCTCTTCCTTTCAATTTACTGCCAATTTTAATCCTGCATCTCCAGGATCACTGTCTCCTAGGCACAGCCTCCACTTTACTCTGTGTCTCTTTCTCAGCTGTCCGTGACGTTTCAAAAGTTTATCGTGGTGAGGGGGACAGCTAGGGACACTGAGCAATCTGTAAGCCTCTCTGGGCCTCAGTTTCTGCCAGGTGGGTAACGACCTGGTGGTGTTGGGGTGCTCATGTGAGCACTTGCTGGTGAGAGTGCGGGAGAGGCAGGCTGGCGCCGGGGTTGAGTGTGTGGACTTGGAGTAGACTGCCCGGGTCCGAATAAGGACGTCTCTTGCTGCCTGGGGCACTTCGGGCAAGTTACTTCACCCCTCTGCACTTCAGTTTTTTCATCTCTAAAGTGGAGACAATAATAGAACACACCTAATAGGGTGGGAACTACCAAGAGTGCGGAATCACTCCTAGTAAGTGTCCAGGGTCAGCCACTATTGGCAGTGCGAGTTCACTAGCAGCCATGCTAGAGAACGACATGGAATTATTTCTCTGTAGTGCTTGCTGCTTTGACTAGATCATTTCATTTCTTAGATTCCATTTAATTTTTCATCATCTCAAAGTCTAATTTTGAATTTTTTTGGAGCCTTAAATGCCTCGCACATTTAAAGATATTAACACAACATATATTTATTGAGTTCCAACCATGTTCAGGGTTCTCTGCCATGCCCTGAAGGAGATAAAAAAATAGTATGGAAAGAGACCCCATCTTTAAGGGATAGTTGGGAAGTAAGGCCGTGTGGAAGTGGATAAGGTCCAAAGGAGGGAATTCATCACAGTTGGATGGATCGTTGGACACCATCCAGACCAGCCATCTCATTTCAGAGATGACTTAACTGAGATTCAGGAAGAGACATGACTTGATAAAGGCCACACAGCTAGTTATCTGGCATCATAACCCCTGTGGCCATAAGTCATTGTGGGGGCAGTAAGCCATCTAATCTTCAGGAACTGGCAGGGGGGGGGGCCTGTTTTTCAAAGCCTACTAGGCTGGTGCCAGTGTGTAGGAAGTTTTAGTCCTGAGGGGGTGTGGGGGACATAGCACCACAGGTGCTGGTAAGCATTGCGTTCAGGTGTTGGTGATATTGTCATGGTTTAATAGTCTGTTGGGAGCAGGGCCTTATCAAGTAGCCAGGAATGCATGGGGAGCAGGGATTTATAGCGCAATTATCTGAGTTTATGACTAGGTTTAGTTCCAGTGGGGTCCTAACAAATGAAACAAGAGTCTTGGGCACAAGTCCTATCACATTGACTAGATCAATATGATAGGAGTTAGGGAACAACCATGGCTGGCATACTTTGCCCAGAGCCCAGAAAAACAAAATTTCTAGGTAATAGGAAATTTGTTAATTCTAGATTCCACTCTCTGGTAGGGTGGTTTGGTTTGATTTAGGAACTGGAAATAATGAAGTCTATAGACTTGTAACTAACTGACTATATAATTTATCACCCAAACCAGGATGCTTTCGAGAGTGCAAGGTCCACAATTAATAATTATGTGAGGATAATATGTCACCCTTGTTGGGGTGTGTGGTTACCCTGCCTGGGCTTGGGAATGGAACAACTTGTCACCCAGATGTGATGTATGGTCACCTTACCCATGTTGGGCTGTATGATTTCCCTCATTTGACCTGGGAATAACATGCCACTCATGTTAGGATGCATGGTGACTTTATCTGGGTCTGGTCCTCAGAAAGGCCAGCACTGACAGGTGCTTAATCAGGTCTAGAATCCACATTCCCCCTTCCAAGTTCAAGAATTCCCCATGTGAGAATCTTGGAACACTAGTTTCGTAGAATAGGTATTTAGGGATGAAAGGGTTTCAAAGTCCAACACATTTGTGAAAGCTGGGTTAAGAACAGTTACATATGTTTTCCTCCTATAGGACTTTTGAGAGCATTCAGTATGTGACTACATAATGTGAATTTCTGAAGAGGGTAGTGCAGTGGAGTATTATGCAAACTTATTTGCCTATAGAAGGCTTTATTTCCAGAATTTCTCTTGGGGCTGGTATCTGTCCTGCTGCCCTCACCTTGGGAAGTATTGCCCATGCCATACTCTGTCCCCTGTCATACAGTGGGGGCTCTGAGGTGGGGGAGGTCACTTTCAGATGGGGCAGTCGACTGAGCTCCACTGAAGTAGGTGGCATTTGTATCATGCTATGAAGAGCAGGGTTTAGGTATTCGGGGATGCAGAGGGCAGGCATTGCCGGGGGAACCAGCATGCACAAGGCACCGAGGCAAGAACGCACAGGAGTAGTACAAGGAACATGATGTGTGTCAAGGGGTCTGGTGAGTTGTAAATCAGGAAAGGTGTGGGGGAATTAGATTGTGAAGTAGGGGTAAGCGTTTGGTCCTTTAATTCAGCAGGTGACGAGTAATCCTTGAGGAGTTACTGCTTGCTTTAGGCTTTAGGCACATTAACCTGGTAGTGGAGTACGGGTTGGCTTGATTGGTAAACTGGTGGGAGGCAGAAGCATCTCCACCAGGTGAGAGATAACTGAATTAGGGAAATGGCAGAGGGAATGGAGAGGAAGGGACACACTCAACAGTCAACTCTTGATAACGTGCGTTAGACAACGTGTTCAAAGTTATGGGACATTAAACAAGGTAGGTAAGAAAAATTGTGTGCTGGCTTTTCAGTGATCTTTTCAAAATTTTGAATACCATATATCTATGCTCATGACTCCCAGATTGGAATCTCTGGCCCAGAACTCTCTCCGGAATTTTAGATTCCTGTACCTCACGACCTACTGATATCGTCCCTTGAATATCAGAATGGCATCTCAGATTTAGCAGGTTCTAAATTGAACTCCTGATCTCCACTGCTCCCTCCCTCATAGCCCTAAACTGAGCTGGTGGCAGCTCTATCTTTGTGGTTGCTCAGGCCATGGAGGCATCCTTGACCTTCCAAATCCCACATCAGATCCATTAGGAAATTCTGTTCGTTCTACCTTTCATGTGACCACTTTGTACAAAACACGAAGTACATCACCTCTTACTATTTATTACAAGGGCTCCCTGCCCTCCTCCCTGCTTCTGCTGCTACCTCCCTTTGGTCTCTTCTAATAGAGCTGCAGTGATCTTTTCAACATATGCCAGATAATTCCCCTTTTCTCCTGAAAAACCTCCCAATGGCTCCCAAATTCTCTGACAATCAAATCCAGTCCTTATACTGACATAAAGGGCCGTTGTCTGCACTCCTCATCCTCCACCCCAAGGTTCTCCAGCTTTCTCTCTCACTTCTCTTGCCTTTACCTTCTCTGTTCCTGACACGCTGGCTCCCTGCTGTTCCTGGAATGTGCCAGGCATGCTTCCACACCCAGGCCTTTGCATTTGCTGTTCCCTCTGCTTAGAATACTTTCCCCCTTCCTTTTTCAAATACAATCCCCCACTTCAACTTTTTGCTGAAATGTTACTTCTTCTATGAAGTCTACCCTTATCATTTAAAATTGCAACCCATTACTGATGATCCCATATATCATACTTCCAATTTCCATTGCCCTGTTCTATTTTTCCGTAGTTCTTGTCACCTGCTCACATACTACTTAAGGTACTAATTTATTATGTTTATTGTTTAGTATCTGACTCCTCCTTCCAGAATATGATCTTCAAGAAGGCAAAAAGTTTTTCTGGCTTTTTGTTCACTGGTGTGTTCCAAGCACCTAAAACAGAGCCTGAATCAATTGTATTAACAAACAATACATACATACAAATAAAGCAAGTTAAAAAAACTTCTCATTTGCCACTTCTCCAATTCTACCTCCTGTTGGTTATATCTGAAAGGAAATACACATGTACAGATACAGGTACACATGTACTCATTTGCACATGAAGATGTCGTCCTGTTATTTATGTCGTTCTTCAACTTGTATTTAAAAAATTATGATAACATTCTGTGATGTAAGCTCCTTGCAAAGAGTGACTTTCTTTGTTATTGCTGTTTTCCCAAAGCTTAGAACTATGCTTAGTACATAGCAGAGCTCAAAAAAAGAAAAAAAAAAGATTGAATGAATAAATGGATTTATAAGTGAATGGCTACAATGCAGTCATCTTTTCATCTTAGCAAATGTAAATTTTCCTTTTCTTTCAAAAGGCATTGATTATATCTACTATGTATTAGACACTGTGACACATCGAAACAAGAGAATTAGAAAAAGAGTAATGGAAAACACAACAGCATGATATAAGACAACCAGAGAGGTTTTGAGGGATTTCTGAAGCACAGATAGCAGTTTGGGTTGGATGGGTACAGAACCTATATCAGAATAAACACAGCCCAAAACAAATTTAGAGCAAACTATAGAATAGAGTACAGCTATATTTTTCAATGGAGCTCTGGGGGAAATTCCCAGGGTAGGATGGGGCAGACATCTGGGAAATTAACGAGAACTGCTATGTGGCCATTTCCCCTGCTTCCCTCTCTCCCTTTCTCTTTCTCTGTCCCTGTGTATATGGAGAGTTTGGATCTCTGGCTCTCAAGATGAAGTCTTCAGAGTGGCTCATAAAACATAGAGGGATTATTTGCCTGGGGACAGGAGATGGATTTGGTCCATTGTGGATGTTAAAGTTAATGTTAATGCAAGACAACCCTAGAACTCCATGACAGGCTCAGAGAAAGGAAGAAAGGGCAGCGCAAAGCAGCATCCTCTTCACTTCTGCCTCCAAGGAATTCCTCTACTTGCACTCCACTCATCCAGATATTTCACCCAGCAATGTCAGTTGTGGTAGCTTGAAGAAGTTTTTCTGAATATCTCATCTGCCATATCAGCAGAAAAAGAAGTCTGAAACAATGCTATTAAAGTTCTCTGGGAAATGATTTTGAACCTAGAATCCTTATTCTTGTTTGGAATAAGAACAAAATAAAGACACATAAGCTGTACAATATTCAGAAAGTTTACCACCCGTGTGCACTCTCTGAAGAATGATGTGCTCTGTAAAACTGTAAAGTGAATTCAAGAGAGGATGATATGGGATACAAGAAAAAGTGATTAACAAAGAACCCATAAAACAGCAAAAACAGTAAAAATTTTTGATAATGGTGCTGTGAAGCTTATTATGGCTATTAAGAATGGATTTTTAACCAGATGGAAGCAGGAGCCTCCTGTTTCAAGTAGATATAATAAAAGGAGAACAAGATCCTTCTTTGATAAAATGAGGAGACATTTGTAGTACAAACCACATTACATGAAGATGGAAAGTAAATGGGAAAATAGCCAATGACTTAGGGTGGAGGAAAGTAAAGATTAAGTGCCTGCAAAGGGAAATTTAGATAAAAAGGAAGACAATTTGCCCACAGTATCCTAGAAAATCTTTGGAATTAGAGATTTAGGTACCAGCAAATGGGCATGAGGCAGGATGCTAAAATGAGGGGCTTATTTAACCTCCATATTGAGTAGCTGTATGCCCAGGATACTATTCCTAGCTGACCAAGTCAGACATCTATTCCTACCCCACCCTCCAGGAAGCAGATGCATAATTTCTGGACAAATTGAATTAGTAAGGTATTAATTAAGTTCTTGATACTAAGCGCAGGGGAGAGTGGGGATGGAGAGTGCAGCTCAAATCTGGAGGATTTGAATGGAAGGTCCGCTTTCCCTTTAAAGAGAAGTCAACCCACTCATCCCTGCTAAATTCTTTCCTCTGCCCAGCTCCAGAATACTGGTGCACCAAGTCCTTTTCCTCCCAGGAAGGGCACTGGATGATATTTTTATGAAGAGGTTGAACCCACGGATACTGGCATCTGGAAGGCACACAAAGTCCTACTTTTATCAATTGTCCACTGAGATTTTTAGTGTGTTGCCATTAAATATACATGGACAGACTTTTGGTTTGGCCGTGAAGAAGTAATGCGTTTTAGGCTTACCCTTCTGCCATACACAACTATAAAACTAGTTAAAATGTATTTCAGGCACTTGATAACAGACAGCAGGAGACTGTGATCATTGAGAGAAGGGAGCCACATGGGGATAGTGGCTTTCTGTCTGAGAGCACTGTTCAAAACACAGCACAGAGAAATGGAACCCAAAAAGAGAGAAATGGTCTCACTAAGTGGAGCAATAAGAGATTAGAGTTTAAGGCTACTGGCGTTGGTGGAATTTGCAGGGCAGGACACCAGAGGGAAGGGAGGTGTGCAGAGAAAGAGCTCCAGAAATCTACATGGGGTCCCTTGAGTCTTTGGCCATGTAGCTAACCAATCATGTAGTGAGTGCATTTCTGTGAGGTCTGGCAGAGAGTAACTGCCAGGAGACTTCAAGTGAATTCCCAAAGTACTGGGAATACTTTGGAACAGCACAGTACTGGGAGATTTTTGAGTACAGACCAGTTAGAATGGAGAGAACTCACTCAACAGCAGGGCATTGAGTTGGGACCTCAGAAAGGCCATACCTTAGGAATAGGGATATTCTAGTCCTAGAGTAAAGCTACTCTAGACCCATGAAAATGGATCCTGAAAACAGGGCTTGACAGAATTACGGTTCTTCCAGTAAATTAATTGTCCGCTACAGAAAAGCCCAATAATTTTTAAAGAAAGACAACAAAATCCACACTTTGAAGAACATAGCATCCACAGTGTCCAGCATACAATCAAGAACTTGAGGGGAAAAAAACAAAGAATGTAATCAATTGTAACCAACCTATGGATGACAGAGATCTTGGAACTTAGTAAATAAAGACTTAAAAACAGCTATTACAAACATTTTCAAGGTTTTAAGGAAAAACATAGACTCAAAAAGTGAAGTTATAGGGAATCTCAGCAGGGAAATGGAAACTATTTCAAAGAATTAATGGAAATTGTAGAACTGAAAGAAATAATTTCTATAATAAAAATTGGACCAGGTAGGTTTAATATTAGATTAGACCTTGCAGAAGATCAGATCAGTGAACTTGAAGACAGGGCAATCAAATTGAGGAAAGCAGAGGGGAAAAATGGGCAGATACTCAATAATCCCCGGGACAATATCAAGTAGTCTAATATTTGTGCAATTGGAGTTGCATAAGAAAAGGAGAGGTAGGAGGCATAAAAATATTTAAGGAAATAATGGCAAAGATTTTCTAAATTTGGTGAAAACTGTAAACTCACAGTTCTAAGAAGCGTAATGAATCCAAATTAGGAGAAACATGAGAATCACTACTGGAGTTCTCAATAATGTTAAGATGACAGTTCTCCCAAATTAATATTTATAATCAATGAAATTCTAATAAGATATACCAATAGTTTTTTTGGGGAGGGTGGAAATTTCCAGGCTGATTGAAAAAATGTATGGAAATGCAATGATCTAGAATAGCCAAAACTACCTTGAAAAAGAACAACAAAATCGGAGGACTTACACTGTCTGCTTTGGAGTCTTACTATAAAGCTACGGTAATTAGTTGGAATTCTGGGCAAGATGTCATATGAAAGAAAGGTTTTCCTAATAACAGTATGGTTGAAAACTCTTCCTGTATGTAGTGTTATGGAACTCAGGTGAAGGGCGAGTTTGAAGGAACGTGTGCTGAGAGTTATCAAAAGGTATTATGATGTAGAGGTCCTTAGTGACATTGGGGCTGCAGGACAGTATTGGTGGGGAGAAAAATGAAATTTTTGTGGGGTTAAGAAGTAAATGAGTGGCAAGGAAATGCAGGCAGCTGGCACAGAGCACAATTAGGAAGGGAAAGAGAGGATGCAGATAAATATTGTGGTTGGGCAGCACCTTCTTTATGTTATCACCAGTGCTAGAGATCGTTTTCTTAAGTTAAAGGTGCTTTGATTAAAGCTCTGACCTTCATGCGTGTTACT
>RJWJ010037567.1:0-15476 GCA_004363605.1 Indri indri
GGCTAAAATAAAACACCCAAAAATATCCTCCAATTCTTATGGAAAGAACTCTTCATTTGCATTCCATTTATGCCCTGTGATTCTTTTATACTAAAATTTATGACCCATATTATAAGTATTCTTACGTGCCTTTTTTATAGATTAGAGAATTAATTAAGCCGACCACCTATTAAGCAATTAAAGATTGATACTTAACCGAAACTGGAGTTGCTAGCCTCTAGGAATATAGACATGAATAATGAGAGCTATGCTTTTTCTATAATGAAGTTTAGGAAAGGAGTCAAGTTATAATTTTGGAACACATTTTGATTAGATACAGGCAAATATTTTTATTACATTTGGTCTTCTTAATGTTCATGGATCTCTGACACCTGTATAAATCCATGCCATTGAAATTATTAACTTAAATTTTAAATTATCAAAAATTATACTGACCATATCAACATTTCAGTAATGTTTATTAGATAATATAACTCATGATATTTTACTACTATAACTTTCTCCTTGGGAAGTTTTACAGTTATGTAAATTAATTGCCTCTTGAGGTTGTTGAATTACTCATGTGATTTTTATCAAAGGGGAGCCTCCATTTTCTAAAGCCCTGGTTTTTAAAAGTTTGTGCTTCTGTATAATTTACAATTATATATTTTTTGCTTTTATATTTTAATAAATAATGCCTTTACATATAAATAGCATTGATGCCTTTGGTTATCTATATTGAAGGAATGGCATGAGGACCAAACTAGGCAAATGCGGCATCACGTCCGTCTGTTGACAGGGAACTGAATTTTGGCAGAGCCTCAAAGAGAAGCTAATGAGCCTCCAAAGAGAATGAACTTTTTTGCCTTTTAGCTAAAAGTAGAGTATTAAAGACATGATCTGAAGATTTACAAAGTTCATCAAAACCTTCAAGGATGCATCTGCTTTATTTGGTTGTAGTAAGATTTCACAACAGTCAGAGCATGGGACACAGCTGGTTTCCAGCTGGTGCTTTGTAAGATTTCACTAGAGTGGAATGTTTGTTACACCAGGCTTCATTAAAATTAAATCCTACCTTCACTCTACTTACCATGAAAATTAATATTTTTCTAATCCATAGCTCATGTTTCTGCAGGTTTCAGTGTAAGAATAAATAAAATGGAATATGTTAGAACATCTGTAATTCCAGAGAATAAAGGAAAAGGATTTGGAAGAAATTTTCAAAGAACTATTCCAAGGAAAGTCAATACTTATAGATTAATAATATCTAAGATTTGATGAAATTAATATTCTTTACACTGAGTATCCGTTAATCACTTAATCTGATTAAGTGTTAGTCACAGATCAAACTGGGGAAGAAGCAACTGACCTTAATCACAATTTATTTTTAAAAAAAAAGACAGGAAAAAATTTAAAAAGAGAAAGTTTTTCTAATAATAATGAGGTAAATATAAGTGATACAAATACTAAGTTAAGACCTGAAACCTAGGCAAAGAGTGGGAAATGGTAAAATATAAAGACAGTGTCTACTGTCTGTTTATGGAGAAAAAAGTATCAAATAGTTTAAAATTTGGTCTCAGTATGACCGGCTTTAGACCTGTGGCTATTATAATACTTCACTGTAAGTTAAACAATACCAATATAATAATGGCTTGAACAATTCAGACATTTATTACATAAATTAACAAAAAGGCAGGAGGTGGGTCATTTCATAGTTCAGTGACTTCGCGATGTTATTAAGAATATAGTTTTTTCTCACCATTTTGCTCTGCCATCTTCAGAACAAGAGAAATATTTACATGATAATTTCAGCAGAGCTAAGCATCAATTACCATGCAACAATGTACCAGGCGAAGTGAAGATGGGTAAAAAAAAAACCTGTCTCCTTCTTCTGCCCTACTTTCTACAGGAGAATATATTTCTTTCCTAAAAAAAACTAGCAAACTCCCTTTGAGGATCAACGGTCAGGACAGGGTCCTATGTCCATTAAGAGGCAAATCAGTGACATTGAGAACAGGGTTTCTATGGTAAGATTATATCGCTGGATTTTAAAGTTTTTACTGTATCTTACTATGGGAAGGTCATTGTTACATAAAAAAATCTTACACACAATTTTGAAACAATCAAAACATGTAGCAAAATGGTACACTTTCAATGCTAAAACAAAGAAACATGCACTTCTTTAAAAATGACTTTTATATTAATAGCAATGTAGAAAAGTGCAATCATTCAAACAACACAGTGAGATGCTTTTCTGTGGCATAACCTAAAATTTTATTCATGTTCTTTCTTCTGTCTAAAGAGGAGAGAAAAGAAAGCAGTAATGCTTGATTGCTTTGCTTATTTGGATTATTGGAATTTGCTGGTTCCACAATTAATTTGTAGATGGCTCAGTTATACTTTTAAATAGTAAAGTAGGCATGAAGAAGATTAAGAGTAGCGTGATCATAGAATTTATTTCCCAAATTAAAAAAACTTCTGGAAAGTAAAAAGAAATACTATTAATAATTATCAGAACAGGTGTAACCATAGTCTCCAGCAAAAGGGGTTATAAAGTCACTTAACTATAAAGGATGTCACATAATCAATTCTCAGTTTTTGTTTTGTTTTGTTTTGTTGTTGTTGCTTGGGACAAGGTTTTTTATGCATTAAAAACAAAGTTTTTCATTATTATTCTGGTATCATGGTCTGCTTATTGTGTGTTTGTCCTTTGCTAAGTATTTTACATGCATCAGTTCATTTTTTTCTTTTATAAAGCATATGATGTAGATATGATTTTATTTTGCTTATGAAAAAAACTGAGATGAAGCCCAAACTCTTCATTATGATGCTCTAGTACCTCACATTGCTTTGAGCTATATTATATGCTTTCCTAACAAGGCCACTAAATCAGCAGAAGAAATGAAAAACAGCTCTAAGTCTTCCTTCCATAGGGGTTTTATAGAGTACTTGCCTGACAACATCTGTGGGAACATCATATCAAACAAATTGCAAACCTGTTTTCAAGCAGAGATGACAAGGAAATAAGATAATTTAGATAATGTGGGCAAAATTCAATCACCCATATAGCAGGCAGTTTTTGAGCAACCAATTATGAGACTCTGCAGTAAATAAGATGGAAGAAATCACGTTCTTAGCTTCAGGAACCAACACATAACCTCAAGATGAAATAGATAAAACTAGCTCCATCACATGGCATTATTAAATTAAGAGTCCAGCTGCAATGTTTTTCCATGGATGGAGAATGATGGAGAAGGGCTTTCCAAGAAGAGGGAATGAATGGACTGAAGGAAGAAAGGACTGCTTTGTCTTCAGGAAAGAGCAAGTCACTTTTATTGGAGAGGGAGTGCACGTACACATACACACAAACATGCATATGCACATGTCTGTGCATGTGCTTATACGTTTACATATGTACATGTGTATATACACACAAGTACATATACATAGACATTCATACACATGCCTACATATCTGTACATAAACTTGAAAAAAGAAAATAGGGCAATAAGGGCTCGGTGACTTTAATTCTGAAAAACCATGTAATTCTAATATTTATAGTATTCCTAATTTTAAAATCCTTTTTAAATCTCAGATACAGGAACTGTTTTTACCCAATATACTTAATTGTCAAAATTATACCTTATGGAAATCATATGTATTAATACATTATTTGTGTAAAAGGAAACATAAAATCCCTTTGACACATTTCTCAATATTTCTTGGAAAATGACAAACATGTCACCACATTTTTAGGACATTTTGCAAAGAAGAATAAAGCTGTAATTTACAAGCCTCAGTCTAATTCATTATTTTGAAATAATGAAAAACCCATCCAGTAAGCTTCATGTATGAAGAATATGTTCTTCACAAAATGATATATTTTATAGCTGAAACTATAAAAAGGGTCAAGGAAAAGGCGGGTAAATGTGTGTGTTATTCTATTTAAAATGACATTTAGAAGCTGAGTAGAAAAGAAGAAAGAGATCTGGTTTCAGATATACTCCTCAGTATTGGGAAATTAAACAAACAGTGTGAGTCTGTTTTGTTTAAAGTTGACATTTCTTGTTAGAGCTTTAAGATCTATCCTCTCTGGAGTAAAGAAGACTACAAAATCCATTATTGCATGACTTAATTTATATTTCTCTAGCCTTTTACATTCTATAGTCACCATTTTGTTATTATTCTTAATGGTTTTTAACAGTCCTTAATACATTGGAGACAATTTCTACTTATTAAATATTTTATGCTTGTTTATCTTAAAAACTCCCATGTACAAACTTTATTAATAACCCCACAAAGCTAAATATTATATTCTTTTCATCTTAAGTAATTTATTTGACTGTCATATGCATTGAGAACTTCCTTCCTTAATCAGTACTTTTTTGAGATTTGGAGGATTATTTTCTTGAGTATACATTTTTTTTAATCAAAGAGATACTGCAGTATGTAGCATAAATTTTGAGTAGCCAGAAAATTAAAATCACAAATTAATTATGAGAAATTGGAAGTTGAATGCATAAAATGATCAACATTTGATTTCTCCTTGCCTTTTCTCTTTCCTGTGTTTCCATGCTGGTAGAATTGTTAATTTAGGCAATTAATAAGAAGAAATTATTCTAAAGCACAACATTACACAAGACATTATCTTCTGCCATACCAATAACCTTGTCCTCTGCATTTACTGCCCCATGCCAAAAACATTGTCCTCTGCAATTTAATCTACTTCCAAAATGTGGTGAACATATTTTAAATACCAAATATTTACTATTTTCAAAATTATGTACTTATGTTCAATGATAACATGCTCTTGTTAGGTATGGATAAGGAAGAAGGGAGAGGAATAGATCTTTTGTCTAGGATAAGAAGATCTAAGAACCAACCAACCAGAAAGAGGTAGAGAGATGCAAACTGAAGATATGGCCAACACCACCAACAGGGTAAACTGGAGCATGAGCAGTAGGGGATTTTAAATGCCCTCAACTGATGTAGATTTCATTGCTACTTAATTTAATTTGCATTACACAATTTTGACTCCCCTAATGAGCTTTTGTGAAGGATTCTGGGAGGACTCATGGGTACAGACTAAGGAAGTTATGTAAGGAAACCTGTCGACCACCCCCTAGGGTGGGAAATGGAAACTCCACCTAAAGAAAGGAGGGACAGTTCATTTACCATATAAAGTAGGTGTGTTTTATTTAATAGAAACTCAGGGTCATCTCCACTTGCAGAGATAGACCCATTCCATCTCTGTAACACACTGTGCTTAATAAATCTTAAGGGGAAATGTTTGTCTTGCTTGCACCTGTTTGGTCTAGTCATTTGTGCCATCGACCTCAGTCTCAGTGACCATTCTTTGGAACTGAGATGTGAACAAGGAAATACACAAACCTGACACTCTAACAATGTAATGATTAAAAACATCTAACATAAAATAATATAATTTAAAATGCTTACGTCACATAGTTGGAAATTATATGAATATATATTAATAAAAGTTTTAATGAGTCTGTCTAATTTTTCAAATACTAAAGATAAGCTTAGAAAAGAGGTTATTTTCTATTCCTTACAATACATGTAAATACACACTTTGCTGATTTTCCCAACAATGTTCTTTCTCACTCTCCATGTGTGTGAGTGTACATATATAAAATATATATATGTTAATTTACATATAGTTAATATACAATTTTCTGCCCTGACCCATGGTCCAGTCACACACTGCATTTAGTTTTTGTGTCTCTGTAGCCTCCTTTAATCAGGAAGAGTTCCTCAGTCAAGACCAATTATCTTGTAGAACATTCTTCACTATGGGTTTATGTGGTATTTCCTTATGTCGAGCCCTTCTCAGTGCCTCATATCAGGAGGAACATTACGTTGGCTTGTCCAATTATTGGTAATGTTAACTTGGATCAATTTATTGTCAGAAAAAAATTAAATTGAGAAAACAACGGAACAACACCTTTAAAGTACTGAAAAACATTAACAGGCAACCTAGGATTGTGTATCCAGAAAAAAAAAATTTTTCAGGAGAAAAGTGAAGTTAATTTGCTGACAGAATTAACCACCAATAAACCCATACTACAAGAAATTTTAAAGCAAGTACTTTAGACAAAAGGAAACTGATATTAGATTTAAGAAGTGGATCTACATAAAGAAATGAAGAGCACTAGAAATGGCAACCACATGAATAAATATATACTTTTCTTAGTATTTGTATCTCTTTGTAATATAATTGTGTAAACAATAAAAGACATTCTATAATAAAGACATCTGCAGTCAAATGTTTATAGCAGCACAATTCACAATTGCAAAGATGTGTAAACAACCCAAGTGCCCATAAATACATGAGTAGATCAATAAAATGTGGTATATGTATACCATGGAGAACTAATCAATCACAAAAAACAATAGTGAACTAGCAACTGTTAATAATACTGGATAAAGCTTGAGCCCATCCTTCGAAGTGAAGTATCATAAGAATGGAAAAACAAGCACCACATGTATTCGCTGTGAAATTGGTACTAACTGATCAACACTATGGTGCTCCCATGGTAGTAATATTCACTGGGTGCTGGTCAGGTGGGAGGTGGGTGGTGGGGGTGGGTGAACTAACAACTAATGGATGCGGAGCGCACTATGTGGGGGAAGGGCACATTTGTAGCCCTGGCTTGGGCAAGGCAAAGGCATTATATGTAACCAAAATGTTTGTACTCCCGTAATATTCTGAAATAAAAAAAATGAATGTGTCGTAGGGCTATAAGACATGTAGGCATGTGTGTACACAAATATGTATGCAATATATGCCAACAATAGCATAAAGGCCAAGGAGAGGAGAAATGAATATACTATTAATATTATAAAGTTCAGACACTATCTATGAATTCATTGAAAATTAAAGTCATACTTCAATAATTTAATAATATATCCTAAATACTAAAGCAACCAGTAAAATAACAAATAGTTTTAGTATTCATAGCAATAGCTAGCTAGATGGATGATAGATTGCAATAAAAAGGATAGATGGAATTATTTTTTAAAAAATTGAACCCAGAAATAGGTAGAAATGAGAAAAAAAGTTTGAAAATGAAAAAAAATAAAAAACCAGGATGATAGGTTTATCTATACCTATGTCAGTAATCACAATCTATGAATAATTTTTATAGCTGCATCATAGAACTGGGCTGCTGGGATAGCTTTTCCTGATCCATACCACCACCACCACCGCCATCATTTCCAGTGTTAAGCAACAACAAATATCTGAAAGCCATTGTGAACAATAAGCTACTTCTATTGCTGCTTATCTCTTTCTGTGACATGCTTGTTGTAATCTGTATGAGCAACATCAATGCCCTGAGCCCTTTCTCTCATCAACCACTTTGAAGCAACCCCTCTGGTCATAGTATCTCAGGAAAAAAAAAGAAAAAAAAAAAAGTAAGGTCTACATTCCATATTCCAAGAGGAATAGCAAAGGCAGCAGAGGAAGTGTGCTTTCTATCTTCCCTCCACTTTCAAAGTCTACATGACCCATAAACTTTTAGCTGAAATGGTGTGTGGGGAATGAAATCTTCAGATTTCTATTCTTTTCAGTGTAGCATTACAAAATATAATAAGGTTGAAATGCATGATTTCTGTCAATATGCCACATCAATTACTATCTACCATTTGGTCGACTTATAATCCATTCTTTTAATACTGAAATTTCAAAACAATTACAATAGAAATAAAAATACTCTCCCATCTGCCATAAAGAAATATACAAATTATAAAACACTCATTTATATAAGGCTAGATAATTCAGGATAGTGTAGAACAGAATATGAAACCAGTGAATCTCATGAGAAATAGTCAGTTGTCTCACATCTTTTTTCTGTAAAATTAACTTACAGGTCAGTATTGTTTTGTAGGATACTATGATAAAAACAATCTATTTGGTATGAAAAGTGAGGAAGAAAACTCCATTTCTAGAATAAGTGTTTATTCTGTTGTATTAATTCAGTACACATGCTGTAACAAATAATTACAAACTTAAAACAACAGAAATGCATTTTTACATCATCTGGAGGCCAGAGGACCCAAATCAGTATCACTGGGTAGAAATTAAGGTGCTAGCAAGGCAGCACTTCCTCTTGAGGTTCCAGCAGACAATCTGTTTGTTGTCTCTTGCAGCTTCTGATTGCTGCTGATATTCTTTGGCTTGTGCCCACATCTCTCCAATATTAAAGGCCAGCATTTTTAAATCTCTCTCTTAATATTGCCCTGTTCTCTGTGTGTATGAAATCTCCCTGTTACTCTGTTATAAAGATATATGTAATTACACTCAAGACCAAGCTAGAAAATCTAGGAAAATCTCTCTATCTCAAGATCCTTACTTTAAACACATCTACGAAGTCCTTTTTTGCCATATAAAGTAACATCCACAGGTTTCAGGGATTATGACATGTATGTCTTTTGAGAATGCATTGCCAACCTATCACATCTGGTAATGTTTTTGCCCTCCAGGATCAAATTGAATACAATCTGTTGCCAGATGACAAGATACTTCAAGATACTTACAGTTAAGCATTGATCTCTGCTACTGTCAGATAGAGCTGTCATCAACCTTGTGAAGCAATGTGAAATTTCCATCTCTGCCACCATGACCATTTGGTTCTCAAACCCATTCGGCAAGTACTGGAAGAACTGGGGAAAATTCCTGGCTAAATTCTATAAACCATAGATCATCCTGTCCACCAGATTATTAAAAATTAGCACTCCACTGGGTGTCTTTTGGTGAACATCCAGATGGTTCTCAGATAATTTCACACCATGGAAGCATTATTTGGGGCTCATCCTCACATATTTTTTCAAGCCCCTAATCACCATTCCTATAATCTTTTCCTCTCAAATTTTTGTTTGTTTATTTATTTTTATTTCAGCATATAATGGGGGTACAAATGTTTAGGTTACATATATTGCCTTTGGCCCACCCAAGTCAGAGCTTCAAGCGTGTCCATCTACCATATAGTGCACACCACACCCATTAGGTGTGAAAACACCCATTCCCTCTGCCCCCTCTCACCTGAATGACACCCGATGAATGTTACTACTAAATGTGCACATAAATGTTGATCAGTTAATACCAATTTGATGGTGAGCACATGTGGTGCTTATTTTTCCATTCTCGTGATACTTCACTTAGTAGAATGGGTTTCAGCTCTATCCAGGATAATACAAGATGTGCTAGATCACCATTTTATTTTGTGGCTGAGTAGAACTCCACGGTGTACATATACCACATTTTTTTAATCCACTCATGTATTGATGAGCACTGGGTTGTTTCCACATCTTTGCAATTGTGAATTGTGCTGCTATAAACATTGGAGTGCAGATGTCTTTTTTATAGGATGTCTTTTTTTCCTTTGGGTAGATGCCCAGCAATGGGATTACTGATCAAACGGTCGTTCTACCTGTAGCTCTTTGAGGTATCTTCATATTAGTTTCCACAGAGGTTGTACTGGTTTGCAGTCTCACCAGCAGTGTAGGAGAGTTCCTATCTCTCCACATCCACACCAGCATTTATTGTTTTGTGACTTTTTTATAAAGGCCATTCTCACTGGAGTTAAGTGATATGTCATTGTGGTTTTGATATGTATTTCCCTGATAATTAGAGATGTTGAGCATTTTTTCATATGTTTGTTGGCTATTAGTCTGTTCTCTTTTAAAAGTTTATGTTCATGTCCTTTGCCCACTTTTTAATAGGGTTGTTTGATTTTTTTGTACTGGTTTTCCTGAGTTCTGTATAGATTCTAATTATCAGTCCTTTATTGGATGTGTAGCATGCCAATATTTTCTCCCATTCTGTATGTTGACTGTTTGTCTCTTGATAGTTTTCTTGGCTGTGCAGAGCATTTTAATTTGATCAGGTCTCATTTATTTATTTTCATTGTTGCTGTGATTGCCTTTGGGGTCTTCTTCATAAATTTGTTGACTAGACAAATTATAGCCACTGCTTATGAGTCAGTGAGAATTGATAACTATAAGCATCTCTCCATCCAGGCAAAATGCATATCTACATGGACCACCTGAAGTTTTTCCCACTGAAGATATTTTCTTTTCCATTATACTTCAGGAATAGCATTGAGAGGAGCCATAATGTTCTAGCAGTCCTCTTCTGACTTATATTTATTTGCAGGAAAAACTCTTATAAATTAGTATGAAATTATTTCCTTACTTAATAATCATTTTACCAAGAATTTCCAATGAAACCATTGTTTTGGATTGAAAGGGTGCTGCTGGCATAGGTTTCCTATGAATGTGAACCTTCTACTCATAAAACATATGTATTTTCTTATCCATCTGATGATGCAGTGCTACTGGGTAGGCCAAAATTTATGGCTTAATTGATCAAAACCATGCAGTGAATGACAGACAACTCAAGATGCATGTTGGATATTTACCTGATGTGCAATGGTCAGTAGTTTAATCTATGCCAGAGCTGATTAGTAATAATAATTATCATAATAGCTAAGAATTAAATGGCATTTAACATGTACCAGGCATTATATTAGACACATAATATGGTTTAATTTGTCTTGTCACTTATTCATTCATTGAATAATCATATGCTGAGTAACTATTTTATGCCAGATAAGGTAGACACTAGAATTTTATCAATGGAAACAACAGAGAGAATTGCTTTCCATGTGGGGCATATATCTTTATGGGGCTAGAAAAAAAATCAACAAAAATAGTTAATGAAAATGTTATACACTGTGTTAAAATATGATAAGTGTTTGAAAAAATGAGCAGAGAAAAGAAGATAAAGAGTGTCAGTTGTCGGGGAAAAGGGCAGTTCATATTTTAAATATGACAGTTTATTTCTGTTCTCTCATTGTGAAGATGATAGCTGAGGAAAGACTAAGGGAAATAATGAAATTAACCATGTGGATATTCGGTATAAGAATGTTCTGTAAAAAAGAAACAACTGGTACAAACACCCTAAAATGGAATCCTATTCAGAGGTAAAAAGAATGAAATCACGTCTTTTTGCAGCAGCATTGATGGAACTACAGGACATCACCTTAAGTGAAACAACTCAGACACAGAAAGACAAACATAGCATGTTCTCACTTATAAGTGGGAGATAAATAATGTGTACACATGTACATAAGTGTAGAAGAATAGACAACAAAGCTCAGAAGGATGAGGGGGTAGGAAGGAGGTGGATGATGAAAAATTATGTAATGGATACAATGTATGTTACTTGGGTGATGAATACCCTAACAGCCCTGACTTCACCACTAGGAAATCTATGCATGTAAAGAAATTATACTTGTGCCTCATAAATATATACAAATAAAAAATGTAAAATGCATGTTCCTGGTGTTCAAGAAACAAAGAGGCCAATGGGTATACATTGGGTGAATAAATAAAGAGAGGAAGAAAAAGAGTTCCAAGAGATACAATACACAGGGACAAATTGTGTGGAGCCTTATAGACACTGTTATAACTTAATTTTAATTGTGAGCAGAATGGGTGCCACCATAGCATTTAAGCAGAGGCTTGAGATGATCTCATTTAAATTTTAGCAGGATCACTCTGGTTATTGTGTTAGAATACACTGTAGGTTGTCAAAGATAGAAAAGGAGAAACCTGCTTGCAGGATATTATAGTAATTCAGCTGGAGATGATAGTTATAGAAATGACATCAGTATAAATAGTAGAAGTTACAGATTTTAGAGGAAGATAAAATAGAATTTGCATATAGATTTACCATAGAGCAGAAAAGAAAGAGTTAACATGAAAAATGAACCTGAGGGGTAGGGGGCAGAAAGAACAAACCTGAGGCTTTCCCTGTCATCTGAGATGGGGAAACCTACAGTGGAATAGATGTAGGGAAATATGTAGCTTTATATTAATTTATGTAGTCCTCACAAAACCCTTATTGGATAGGTACTATTATTATCTTTAGTTTACAGATGCTAAACTTGGGGTACAGAGAACATTAAATAACTACCTCAAGGTTATAAGCTAATAAGAGACTGAGCCAGATTTTGAAAATAGAAAATTTGGCTCCAGAATCAATGCTTTTAATAACTATGTCTAATGCTGTTAGGAAGCCAAGAGCTATCTCTCAAAATGGGAACAGATAGTACCCAAAGAGAGCATGCCTGGCTTTGTTCCAAAATGCTAGGACACTTTGCAATGATTTTTCTATCTGAGTTTGCCGTAAGTTTCATATAGATGTTTGAGCAACATTTGATCTGTGGGCTACAAAGATAATGTGGCAGAGTTGCTTCATCATGGCTGAGATCAAGGGAGTCCACTATCTTGTTCTGGGGCACATTCAAAGAAGATAGTACTGTTTTCAGCATATTAACTTCATTTATGGTCAGGATACTTTTTTCAGGATACTTCAACCGATTAAGAAAAAGTTAAGGCTATTTCCAGCTACTCAAGCTGAAATATCAATTTGCAAACTCTACTACTACTACTCACACATGTCAATCACCTGATCTAACATTTAATTTCTCATAGTTCTACCTTATTAGGAGAACCATTTTTTCACATATATTCTTCAGATTTGTGCTGATATAAATTAGCAAAACCTTGCAATTCTTTGATGTGTAAATTTTCTCCTCATAAGTTATGTGGCTTATATGGCCTTCTGGTGCAGGGTGTGATGTGATTCCATTACATGTCTTCAGACACTGAAAAATAGTTCAAGTAAATAATGAAGATGATTGGCATCTTCCTAAGAGGTAACTACCTTGGGCATGGTCATTACAGTATTTCCAAGGAGGTCAGAACCTCAACTGCAAGAGGATGAGGACTACTGCTTCCATTCAGGAAGGTTCAGAGGGAACTTGGGTTTTAGAGTATTCCGAATTATCCAAATATGCACTGCTGCAACCATTCAAATTCTCTGTTTCTCAAAAAAAAGGTCGTAATTCTCACATAAAAGACAAGGCAAGTCTGTGTCATTCCAGCCACTCACGTCATCAGAGACATAAGAGCAGTCACAGGAACTCCCTCAGGTCTTGGACTTGTTCTTTTGAAATGTCCTGGACTCAACTATGCCCTGGATTTGTCCTTTTTTATGTTTAGTCTCTCCAGCACAGTTGTCAGTTTATTGCAATAGCATTATATTTCTTACTTTTTGCCACAGTAATCTACTGTAGCAGAACCTCAATCTACCAAAAAACTTGTCTTCAATAGGTATTTTACTTCAGCATTGCAGTCTCCTTAAGTATGGTATCTGTTTTGCCATTAAATTCTGTAGAAATACTAGTCTTCATTTTCTAATGTGCATGAGAACATCAGTGACTTGGCCAGAAAGATAGCCAATCTCGGACTACCAATTCTCTGAGTGCCTGTTGCTGCGACCACTTCTGGCATCAAATGTGATAACAGGTAGTATTCCATTCTGTGTAACAGTGTCCACTCTAGCTATTTTAAGAGAAAGGAAGTAGTTATAAAATGTTAAGCATTTTATTATTATCTAGGGAATAAGGGGAGCAGAAGAAAGAGCACACTCTGCAAGTAGCTTTCAGAAATATCTCCCAAAGTCATGAATTACAGAAGCAGGACATTAAAGAGTTACTGATTTATCTTATCAAGGGAATATTGGCATTGCCATAGCTTCAATCAGGAATCACAACATGAGAAACCTATCACATACAGGAAGCTGTTCAGGATCCAGAAAATGAATGACATTAGTAGATGGATGGCCCATTTCTTCCCTCTTCACATTTGTAAGTTAGGGACTGATATTTTGCTAATATTAACACAGAAAAACAATGGCTTTTGCAATTGTGCATACCAGTAGAAACCACAGAACCAGCAGAAATTTGAACCCCACCCTACTTCCACCTTCATTATCCCACACTAATACACCTGTTTAGCCAAACCTAAATTTTATCTATAATCCAGTTGCAAGGGACTCTGGAAAATGTAAATTTTAGCTTTTTATCTTCTGCGGTGCAAGGAGACACATTAAAAGGAAGATGGGATAAATACTAAGTATTGATACGCTGTCTCTGCTACAGGAGCTGTCGCAAGGTCTTCAGAGGTTCATCTCTTGGCATCCTCTGCTGTAGTTTTCTTGACACCAACTGTGGGCTTTGACTCTTACTGCCACTACTTCTTTGAGTCTTCTCTATTATTCTGACTTCTGCTAGTATAACTCTTTGTTGCGGTCATGATGTCTCTCCAGAGAATTCTTTGGGAAGTGTTTTGTTAACAGATAAACAGCTGATTCCATTCTCTGAGGTAAAGTATTGTGCAAAGGAATCCACTAGTGTTCCACTTAAGGGAGAGTGACAGCCAACTTCCAATGTAGCCATCAGTGTCATTGCTCTGTAATCAGGATTTCTCTCCCCATATTCTTTCCCCTTTGGACTCTTTTCTTAGGAGGCAACCTCCTGTGGGAAAGCATCGGGAATTCCAATGTTTCTCCTGAAATCTCCCTCACTTGGTTGGTGGTGACCCCAGCACACTAACAACTCTTGCTAAAGAATTTTTAACTCCTGCTCTTCAACACTCCTTTTTAAACACCCCAGGTAGATGGCCAGTAAAGATAGCAAATCTGGATTAAAAAGTATTTTAGCTTGCTTTTCAAAAGCTACTCTGATGTCAATATATGATTTCTCAGTGTTCCAACCTCAGCCAAAATTGAAAAAAGAGGAGATGTATTTTAAGACCATAGTTTTTGGGGTATGTGTGTGTGTGTGTGTGTGTGTGTGTGTGTGTTTTAACATAATTATAAATAAATTTAAGTTTGTTTTAAAAAATATGTGGGGGATTCCTGTCAATATTCTCTGATGGGAGATACCCTTGATACAAGCATTAAAAATTATTATTTCTCATTCTTGTTATACTCAAATTGGAATCTAAGCATTACTGAGAGGTTTGCTAATACTTTACAGAACTGTCAGTAAAATAAGTTTATTTACTTTTCATTCAAGGCCTTTTTGGCTGTACAAATTATAAATTATTCTATAAAGCAGTAGTTTTTAAATTTTAGCTTGAATAGGAACTATGTGGAAAGGTTTTAAAAATAAGATTCTGATTCAGAATGTCTTGTTAGGACAAGGACCAGGAACATGCACTTTTAACAAGTCTTCTAGGTGACACTAATAAAGCTGTTTCATTATCTATCCTATAGAAGACCAAAGCTGGAGATAGGATTATCTTCAAGTGAGATTCAAAATTAATTTCTCTTAATGTCACTGCTTAGGCATTATTAATAGACTAAATCTACATGCTTTTCTTTCTCCATAGGATGATATCTAGCCTACGAAGATCCTTATGCAACTGCCCTTCTAGGGAGCCCTACCCACTAGCTACAGATGGGCATCCTGGTTATATTCATAAATACAGGTCAAGATGGGTTTTTGAATATATATTACATCATCTCATTTAATATTAAAATATTTAGATGTAGATATGTTCCTCATTTACACTAAAGAAGGGAGTGAGTGATGAAGACAATAAGAAATTCAACATAGGTCAGA